>JASDQU010199409.1:20600-35205 GCA_032191745.1 Picea mariana
AGATTCTCAACCTCTTCTTCTTTCTTCATTATCTAAGACTTCATTAATTCTTCTATTTTTTCACTTCTGCAAGATGAAAAATTAATGTGATTATTTCTTATTCAATTCCTTTCTCTTATTGACCAAACTCTGCCTCAAGAAGGTTTAGATCATTAGTTATTTCCTTAAGATGATCTTTCAATATCTTCTTTCTCATTTCTGCTTCTTCCTTTTGTGTTGCTATGTTGGTTTCCAAACATTGCTTTTGATATTCAAGATTTTTTTCAATCTTTCTGGCTTCTTCTAGTTGATTTCTTAAGTTCTCGATGACCGATTGGGATTCTTCAAAAATGTGAACACTTTCTTTTTGTTTCATCAATTCTTTCTTGAGTGAATTTTTTTCTTCTCTTAGCTCATCTAAAGAACTAATCAATTCTTCTTAATAATTTTCTTCCTTTTCAATTAATTTTTTTGTCTCATTTCCTTCATGGCATTCTATTTCAAGATGTCCACATTTTTCACAATTAAAACAAAAAAACATACCTATGGTGATGATGTACTCTTCATCTTCTGAATTTGCTTGACATGGTGAACATAATTATTCTTGATTTGTATCTGCATCTTCTTTAACATTTTCTGAATCTATGATGGGTGAAGAATATATGTTATGTAACTTATCCCAAAGTTTTTTTGCTGATGAAAATTTACCAACCTTTTCTCTTACCGGATTAGGTAATCCTTCCCAAATGAAATTCGTTACTATTTTGTTATTCTTCCTCAATTCCTTATTCTTCCTCAATTCCTTCTTGGCTGCAGTCTTTTCCCTTTTTGAACTATCATATCCTGTAACAATTGATAGCCAAATATAATGTCCCTGTGCCTGTAAAAATACTTCTTTCCTTATGCTCCACATCTCATACTTAAAACCATTCTGACCATTAAACATTGGTAATCCATTCTCATAATAATCCATAATCTCCTTCTAGTGGTTAAATTGTTTCATGAAGGAACCTGCTCTGATACCAATTGTTGGATTACTGAGAGGGGGGGTGAATAAGTAATAGAGAAATTTAATCATTTTTAACCATATAATCCAAGTGTTATATCAATGTATCATTATCAACCAATAAATGCAGAGTAAATAAGCAGTGAACAAATGAAAAATCATACACATACATAGTACACCAGTGTTTTACGTGGAAACCCAAAGCGGGAGAAAACCACAAAATGATTTTTCTTATATGTATTGAATAATTACATTCATTCGAAGCACCAAATTCCTTTGTTTTCTAGCTACAACTGGAAGGAGGCTCCAATATGCTAGTTTCTCAAGCTACAACCTGAGGGAAGCTCCAACTCCCCGATTCTCTGGCTACAACTAGAAGAAGGCTACAACCCCCCTTGTTCTCCGGCTACAACCAGAAGGTGGCTACAACCACCTGTTATTGCCCCGTCCAACCGCCCTGACATATAAGTAGAATTATGGAACCATTGTCACACTATCACTGTGAGATATACTGCTGTAAACATGTACCGATCAACCTGCACCAAATCACCTATACCAATAACCTAAACCATGCATCAACCTATAACTCAACCTGTAATCAATATTTACCATAAACTAGTGCATCAACCATGCACCAACATGTACAAAACAACCTGTAATCAACCTGTACCATAAACAAGTGCATCAACCATGCACCAAAATTGTACAAATAACCTGTCACAACAAATTTTCCAAACAACCTATCACAACAACATGTCTCATCAATCTTATAAAAAAAATCAGATCTACTCACCAATATCAATCACCAATACAGATCTCAAAGATGTGCATCAACCAAGCATAACACAACAACTCATAATCATCACCAAGATCAATATGTTATTCTAATAATACAATTATGCTACATCATCCATAAACCATGTATCAACAATACTACTAACAAGTGACTCCAACCATGTACCAAGTATTTACCAATCATGTATCAACTACTCATCAACTATGAGATGTACCAACATCAACAACTGTACACGTCATGTATGTGCCAACTGATCAACTACTTGTCTCAACCATGTACCCGACATGTACCTCAACCAAATGCCCTCATCAATTTCATCATCCAAATCTGATTTGTAAATATGTAATAGACATGTGGTATATGATCACATACCTAAAAACCTTCCTTAACTTTAACAACAAGATACTATCATTTTCATCAAACTTTTCTTTCGTCTCACATGACTAGTTTTGGATTAGTCAACAACCCTAACTTGAAATAATCATAACTATGTACTTGTAATGAATAAAGGTCTGAAAATAGTACACAATGTTATTCAGTGTGTTTTATGCAATTCCTCTAGGTTTCACTACTTTGAACCTCTCAAAAAAGGAGTTATAGCAAAAATGACATACCTTGTTGAAATCTGGCTTATTTTAGAGAGTGACCTTGTAGAGCGTACCCTGCACAGAATATTTATTGAATCAATCTTAAAATGTTACAGAAAATAATAAAGATTGTAATATAACCAACATATTTTGTCTTACTGAATTTGGATCTGTTATGAAGAAGTTAGGATGTTTTTACCCGAAACACCTTTTTTAGAGTAGTTTCAGGACTAGCCACAAACCCTATTTTACATGGAGTGTAACTCCAAAAATACAACGACCCATAAGATCAATTTTTTACCACATATAATTGGATATGTTTCCTTAATGGCCTATCAATTTCATGGTCTGACTCATTCAATAAAAAAAGTTGTTGTGAAAATGGTGAGATGACCTGTAAATAACATACCTTAGAAAGCATCATCAAAAGAATTTATCCTCCCTTGAATTCCGGCCTTGTTTTCTTCACCTTCCCTCTGAAATTCGGTTTAGATATCCTTTGGCTACCTCAGTCACCTATATATATTCAATATTCTCAAGTGTTATGTAAAATGAGACATCCTTGCTTCTTATTTATACTCTCCAAATATCTTCCTTAGAAGCATCTTCTAGGTCACTTTGCTCACTTTCCTTATTTTAGGGTTAACCCACTGCTAATTTCTCCATTACTTTATCATTTAAATATTCCTCCTTGACTTTGTCACCTCACTTTATCATTTAAATAATATTATTTGATTTTTTCACTTCACTTTATTATTTAAATAATCCTTCTTGACTTTGTCACTTTACTTTATCATTTAAATAATAATTTCTTCTTTGCAAGCTCTTTGACTTCTTTGACCTTTTGGGGCTTCAAGCCAACATATGAGGGTCCTCCAACTTCGTAAGGCCATAACTCTCAAACCGTGAAGAGTTATGTGACGTTCCACATACCACCAAAAATGGCATGACATGTACTATCCATATAGAATAGTTTTACCTGCAAATATATCAAAACTCATACCATTATACATCAAACAAACATGGGTCCATTACCAAAACCTAGGTTCTCCAACTTATCATGGCCATAACTCTCTAACCGTGAGGAGTTATGTGACATTCCACATACCAACGGAAATGGAATAACACGTACTATCCATATAGAATAGTATTACCTTAAAATATATTAAAACTCATACCATTATACATGAAACAACCTTGGGTCCATTACCCAAACCTTTGTGATATCGAAATTCACTATCAAACTTTCTTCAAGGGTTGACATCAATCACTAAGGGTTGATATCAATCTATAATATCACTCTCCAATGGTTGACATCAATGAAAACGAATGATCCATACCAATTATCCATCAACCTAATCCAACTGTCTGACAAAACGTACACAAAATGACTAACACAAAAGAGTTTGGTTGCCTTTGATAGTAATCTAAACATTTATTCTCATTACAAAACTCTTTAAATGTTTCAAATGATGTGATTTTGAATGTTTTATATCATAACTTGACACTTGAGATTGATGAAGGTACAAACATATATTAGCTTATACTCAATCGATCGTGCTATGGATAAAACAATACTTGAAATATGAAACAAATATTTGCACGATACTCTTGCATGATCGCAATGTACTATCAAAGAAACCAAACATTGAAACACACCTTTTAGTCATGATGTTTGTTGTGTGCTACAATAATTCCATCATTCTTGCAACAAACATGTTTATCATTTAGATCTTGTGAAATTACCTTTAATGGAAATGTAAACCAAAGAAATATAATGTGACACATCTTAATCCATGTAATGAATTCTAAACATATCTTATAAGAAGTAAATGAATATGAATTTAAGAAAATGAAATCACATCAAAAATGAACAATAAAGATAAAATGTGTGGCAACCAAAGACAAATTTGGCTTAGAAAAAAGCTAATGAATGGATAGGATAAATTTTAGGAACAAAAAGGTAGAAACAGGTTCAGGGACTAACACTATCCAAATTTCTCTAGTATTTTATTGCCATGCCCATATGTGTAGAACCAAGATCCACAGTGGCCCATTGTTCTTTGTCTACAATAAGGTCTTTCATCTTGAGATTCCATAGCTAAAATATTTGACCATTAAATTTCTCAATCTCAATTCTAGAAATTCTCACCATTATCTTCCAACACAATAATCACCGCTCCCATTAAAACCAAGTTTATCACAAACCCAATATAAAATTTCTCTATCAAAAAATGAGTCAAACCATTTGTAAGAACATCAATGCAAGGATACAAAACAACCACTACAACCATTTTAATATCAATGGGAACACTGAACATGTGTTGGAAACTACATCTAGATTTGAATCCAAATAAACCTACAAAGGATTCCAAGAAGACGAACCTAGTACCCATAGATTCAAGCAACCTAGTAGAGAGAATATTGAATGTATATTAGAAAATTGTTGTTTTCATAGGGGCAGACCCGGGGTTCAATGATTACAACAACGCACCAACAAAACCCTAATTGTCGTCCCTTTCGGCAACACCTATGAAGCAGATGAAGTCTCACCCGAGGTAGAGGCAAGGGTGGTTGCAGGAATCAAGTGTATGAAACCTTATCTGGGACACAGATCTGTGATTATAACTCTTAATATAACACTTAGCATTGTTGTTTCTTTATTATGCAATCAATAACCACTTCACTGGTATAACATAGCTTTGCAACATTCACTATGAACTAGAATATTCAAGCACTTAGCATCAACAGGTTATTCAGATCTAACAGATCAAGCACTTATCATATACACATGGATCATAAGTTTCTTTGAGCCCTATAATCTGATTGATCAAGGTCATATCCATAGTGATGCAGTGGTTCAACCATAAGTAACCTCTGTGGTAGAAAGATAGCATCAATTTAACCCATGCGTTCACTTCCTAGTGTTTGTTGAAGTGCAAGATATTCATCACATTGAGCAGTGTGGACTGCATGAGGTTCTGGGTCCATGAATGCGAGATAATATTTGAATTCTTGCCTTTGGTTCGGGTCAAGTACTTATGCGGGGCAAGCATGCTGTAAAATTTCATGTCGTTGAGGTTGAAGTCGCTAAACTTCAACACTGCGAGCTTATCCTAGTCGACACGAACTGCGCGCACCCATTTCAGAAGGTATACAATGATCAGAGCATATTCAAACTCTCAGGGTACACTGTCACGATTTATGGCACCGCTCAGAGGGGGTAGATAGGCAAGCAAGATGCTTAGAATTAGCTTGGCATTGGTAAGGTCATCTCTGTGCTTAATTCGCTTCTCGTCTACCTGTCAGGATGGTCCAGCTCGAGCAGTGGATGGAGAGGTTGCTAGTTCTCTTGTGGATGATGCTTGTAATCTTGTGGATAACCCTCGCTTCGACATGATTCTCTCAGTCCTTAACTCGAGGAGAACTTTTGTTACTAATTCTTCGGTAGCAGTAATATAATTGAACATACATGCTCGGGATAAAATAATCAAGGTCACAACAGTCTTAGACACTGCACTAGATTGAACAGCAAGAGAATAATGAGAACTGTATGCAATTACTATTCTACGGGCTTCAAATTCTCAGTTGGAAAAAGTGTTCTTTGTGCATGGTGCGACGAGATAAATAGGGAGTCGTGGTAACAGTTTACTTGCAACGGTTATGAGCCTCATGAACTCTTGTTCTGTCCGTTATGGAACAGTCCAACGGTCTAGCGGTGAGACATAAAAAAAATTCTAGTCGTTCAGGGCATTAGTCGAATAGGTATACCGGCTTCTAATGGCTATATTGCTTTGCTATGGCAAAGTGGCATATGTCGTTGTTCTGATATCTCGGCGAAGCTCCAATTCTGCAAAGTTTCTTTCTGCGAGGTACCCTCTGGAACCTGCTATAACTTCTTGATCTTAGCCTTCTTCTTACTTAGCTTCCTAGCCTTCTTCCCCATGAGCTTCGTCTCGATGGTTCTTTTCCCATTCTGATTCTTATTTTACTTGGATGTAGGCACTTCATGCTACTGAGATTCTCTCCTAGGATTCAGGAGTATCACTTCTTCTTTATCTAGGGTAGAAATTTCAGCCTTCTGTATGTCTTCTGATGTTCTTATAGCTTCAACATCTGGGCTTCTAGTGTCAGATAGCTTCGATCTGTTCTCCTATTCTTCAATCAATTGTGCGATCTTTCGGGTCATGAAATCCTTTAACTCTTGTCTCTTATATTCTAAGACTTCTTCTTCTTCCTTCTTTCTAGCTTGATCTCTATCAATCCAAGGTTTTCTTAGTAACATGGTAAATGGGGCACTGTCTTCAATGATTTTAATAATCTCAAAATCTTCCTTTTTTTAAGTTCCATTGACTGCCATAGGTATCTGAGTGAGTTTTCCACATAACATCATCAACTTTCCTTTGAATAGTCCTATTCCTCCTAATGAAGGGATCATAGCAGGATTCCATATAGATTCCCAAGTTCTTTCTGGCATAATATTTACTTGTGTCTCTTCATCAAGGACACAGTCAATGTCGAAGTCCCCTATTCTTGCTTCAATGCATTCTTTTTCTTTGAAAATATCTGATAATATCACATGTCGGTGGTCGTTCAGGGTCTCTTTTATTTGTATCAATACTTTCTCTAATTCTTGTTGGGGTTTTGTCATAATCTAAGTCTTTGGATCAGCCTTAGGGTTTTCCTAATTCAAATTCATTCCTTCAAGCCTAGCAATCATTCTAGGGAAGTCCAATACTTCATGGTCCATAGCTTTGCAACAAATACAACTAGATATTCTTCTAGGGAATTCCTTAGCAAGATGTCCAGGTCTTCTGCAACTGTAACAGAGGGTCACTCCTCTCTTTCTTTTAAACGATCCCCAACTTCTTATGTACTGCGCACTAGGATCATAGGAGTTAACCAACAAATTCTTTCTAGGATCCTGCATCCATTTTTTAGTCCAGAAATTCTTTCTATGCATAGGTATAACATACCTATCACTATTCTTATCAGATCTATTCATATCAAACCTTCTTTCATCTATTAATGCCCTAGTTTTTAAGCTAAGACATAATCTATCAAACATACCTAAATTCATATTCTAGAAACAAAAATTTTCACTTATCTTACTTCTATAGAGCATATATCTTATAGACCTTACCTCTTTTAGTCACGAATTCCCACTTTTACCTTTCTTAGAGCACAAAGCATTCAGATATCGTTTCTTTTCTTTAGATCTGACCTCTCTTCCTTAGATCGGGTCTCTCTCTTTCAAATCGGGCCTCTCTCTTTCAGCATAGAGATTTATAAATCAGGTAGAATACTATGCACTAGGGAATAGGTCTTCGCACAGGACTTTTAGGTCAACCTTTTTGCACAAAGCTTCTTCTTCTCAGTTCCCAGTAATCACAATTTCAAGTCCCGACAACAAGGGTAGACCCGGGGTTCAACGCTTACAACAGTGCACCAACAAAACCCTAACTATCAGCCCTTTCAACAACACCTGTGAAGAAGATGAAGTCTCACCCAAGGTAGAGGCAGGGGTGGTTGTAGGACTCAAGTGTCTGCAACCTTAGCTGGGACACATATATGTGATTATAACTCTTAATATAACACTTAGCACTGTTGTTTCTTTATTATGCAATCAATAATCACTTCGCTGGTATAATAGAGCTTCACAACATTCACTATGAACTAGAATATTCAAGAACTTAGCATCAACAAGTTATTCAGATCTAATAGATCAAGCACTTAGCATATACACATGGATCATATCTAACATTCTACACTCCATAAGCACTAAGCATAAGAATATATATCATATCTATCTACTTATCTCAAAGCACTTAGTAAATAATCACATCAATGCATCGAAACAAGGCACAAAGCAGACAACACCATATTTACATGGTTGACCCCCACCCTGGGGCTATGTCCACCAACTCTTATTTATTATCATCGACCAATTGGTTACAAGCACAGAGCCTTAGAAACTCTTACTCCGCATAGGATAGAATATCTATGCAGCTTGCTAGATCTTTCTTCCTTGCCTTACAACACAAAGCCTTCTATATATTCACACAGGAACTTGCACTAAGCTCTACAAGTCTATATAGAATGCACAAAACCTTTAATAACACAGATCCCATCTTGGCACTTAGCATATATAACATACATACAATATTCTACTACTACTACTTTCTTTCCTATCCTTCTATTTATACATACAAAAGCAGTCCTAAGCATGGGTAAAACCATGGGCCAACATCCCTTTCCCATTACATATTCCCAAAAACCCAAAATGGACCCAAAAGTGGGTCGAGATCCCATGATCTCCCCTCCATCTTGCACTCCTCCTTCGATGGTTGTCAAAGTCCCAAAATAGGTCAATATGACCAAGAAACTCCCAAAACTTGGTCAAGGGCCAACAATTGTATGCACCTCAGTGAAAAAGGATGTTAATATGAGTATTATTCATCACAAGGAAGAGAAGGATATTAATTAACTCTTCCATATTAACATCTAGGTCAAAAATACCAAGTTGGATGCTCTATTTTATTCTGTAGATTCACATGCCAACCTCATAGAAACTGGTCTAGTCAGCAAGCATAGGTTGGAATTTCATTATCATCCTATCACATATCCATTGGGATGGGTAAAAAGGGATACATATATCAAGGTCACAAAGTAGTGTAATATAAAATTTGCTACAAGAACATATTTTATTGGTGAATTAGAGTTAGATGTAGTACCCCTTGACATGTGTGGTGTAGTGTTTGGAAACCCCTACATGTATATGAGGGATGCAATCCTCATGAAGAAATAAAACCAGTACCACCTAATCAAGAATGGGAAACATTACATCATTAATATATACAAAGGTAATTCAAATATCTCTCTTGTATGTTCCAACCAAACCAAAATGCTGATTAGTTCTAATAAGAAGTATGTATTTATTTTATTAAGAGATAATTATCTAAGTGATGAAGCAATTAGAGTAAAAGCATACATGGAGGGATGCACTAAACAAAATAAAAATTAGTTGTACAAGTTGTTGTAGGTGTATAGAGGAGTTTTATAGGAGCCTAAAGGGTTACCACCTAAGAAGGAAGTGGAGCATGAGATACAATTATTGTTTGACTCCCCATTAACAAATATTGGCTCTATAGATAGTATGTTCTAGAAGCAGACAAAGTGAAGAAAAATTTACAACCGACCACCAGGTATGTATTAAATAATAAGATTCCTAGAATACCACCTTGAAGAGAAGGAAATATCTTTATGAATGGTTGGTCATTCATTTTGGTTTATGTAATGCACAAAACACATTTATGTGATTTATGAATGATGTATTATGTCCCTATTTATATTCATTTGTAATAGTGTATTTGGATGACATATTAACTTATAGCTCTACCTAGGAAGAGAAAATTCCACATCTCATGCAAGTTTTAGAGACTCTAAAAAATAATTAGTTGATAGACAACCTTAATAAATGTGAGTTTTCTTAGCAGTCATTGGTGTATTTGGGGTACTTTATTTGTAGAGAGGAACTAAAAATAGATCCCCTGAAGATGGAAGTCATATTCAAGTGGCCAACTCCTACTAATTTCATCATAGTTAGGAGATTTGTTGGGGAATTGCAACACCTAAGGAATTTCATAGTATTCCATTCATTGATAGTTGTACCACTTCATGCCATAATAGCCAGTGGTAATATTTTCTAGTGAGGAAAGAATCAACAAAAATATTTTAATGATCTAAAATAGAAGATTTCATAAGCACTAGCTCTTGCATTACCTCACTTAAAAAATCCTTTTAAATTGGATACTAATGCAATTAGATATTCTATGGGAGAAGTCTTGATTGAAGGCAATTCAATATGATATCATTATGAATTTTTTCATGGGGGAGTTCTAAACTACCCTACATTTGATAAGGAGAGCTATTCCCTAGTTCAATCTATCAAGAAATGGAAACATAAGAGATATTTGTGATGCTAGAAGAGAAATTCATTGATATCTCTTGCAACATGGAACCCCTCATAGTGGCTCTAGTGAACAAGTTAAGACCTTTGAGGGAGGTTGGTAGTTCTAAATTAGAAGTTGTATCAGATGAGAAACCGGGAGATAGTAAAGACATAAAAAATGAGTTGAAAAAATATCTTTAGAAAGAGCAACCAAGTTCCAATTCCATCACTCCTTCACAATCTCTATTTAAAATGGAAGTGAAAATAGAAATAAAACCATATCAAGGTGATATTTATGTTGTTAAATTGAATCACTGGTTACAATAGTTAGAAGTGTATTTTAGTGTCCATAATATAGACAAAGAGAAAAAAAATTAGTTTTCCTGAATGAAACTAGAGGGCCATGCACTAACCTAGTGTGAACGCCATGCAGAGACACTTAGATTGGAGGGTGATCCACCAATAAGTAAACGAAAGGTTTTTAACCCTCATAAAGTCCCAATTTTACCCTATTGGGTATGTATATGACCAATGTATCCATTGGTGTCTCTTCAAGCTGAGGAAAAGGTAGAGTGTGAAAGAGTATACCACCAAGTTTAATAAAATGGTGATCATGTTGGGTATCTATCCCAAGATCCTAGGAATACTACTCAAGTAACTAGGGGTTCTACAAATTCATTTGAAAATTAAAGTGATGCTATTCAAACCAAGGACCATTGATGAGGAAAGTGTGCATGAACTATACCTGGAGAACATAGCCCATGAGAAAGGACCACAAAGTGATTCTAAACATAAATACCACCAAGATGTTTTCAAGGAGGGAAATAAGAAGTGGAAAGGAAAATACAAGAAGAATATACAAAATACACATCAATTCAAGGATCCAAAAAACCACCATAATCATTGTAATATCAATGGTCACACTAAAGAAAAGCATTGGAATCTACAACTAGAACTGAGCCCCAAGAACCGTAAGAAGGATGCCAAGAATAAGAACCTATTAACCATGGATTCAAGCAAACTAGTAGAGATCATCTCAGATGTGGATGAGAATAGTTTTTGCACCTTAGTGTATAAGGAGGTGAATATGAATATCCTTCATCACAAGGAAGAGAAGGAGATGACTAAACTTTTCCATATTAAGATCTAGGTCAAAAAGATCAAGGTGGATTCTCTGTTCAATTCTAGTTCAAAATCCAACATCATAGTATCAAATATGGTTAGAAAACATGAGTTGGAACTTCATGATCATCCTAATCCATATCAATTGGGATGGGTAAAAAAAGATGTAGAGCTCAATCTAACAAAACAATATAAGATCAAATTTTCTATAAGCACAAATTTTATTGATGAAGTTGAGTTAGATGTAGTACCCCTTGATGTGTGTGTTGTAGTGATTGGAATTCTCTGCATGTATATGAGGGATGAAATATTCATGAAAGAAAAATAATACCACCCAATCAAGGATGGGAAATATTACATCATCAATGCACAAAAAGGTAAGTCAAATATATCTCTAGTAAGTTGCAACAATGTCAAGAAGTTGATCAATTCTAGTAAGAAGAATGTATTTTTTTTCTTAAGAGAGAATCATCTAGGCAATGAAATGGTAAGAGTAAAATCATCCTTGGAGGGATGTTCTAAACATAATAAAAAAATACAATTGGATGACTTTTTTTAAGTGTACATGTTAGGAAATGAGACACACTTCCATGATAAACCTAACAGAAGAGAGGAAAAACTTTTAATCAAGAAAGTAAATGACACAACAAACACACAATACACATATATTTTACCCTGGAAACCCAAACCAGGAAAACCATCATTCCTTGAGTGTTATTCTCCTTATTGTCTTATTCATTCAGAATAAAAGGTTACATGTCTAACCTTGGTCCACACCTAAGACATAATCAACATCATACCCTCTTGCTTACATAAGAACAACCATGTATCCAATTCGGCTTACATCTGCATGACCAACAACCTACATCTAAAGATTTCTCTAAAGATTTTCTATCTTAGGATTATATTTTACAACATTACAACACACCTCTTTATAGGATTTACAGTAGGAAAAAATATAAATAAATGGTGCCCAAAAAAGGTTACAAATCCATGAAGATTATTGGATACAAATCTTGTGAATATCGAGATTTGGTTACAGTCGAATACCAAGTTGGATTACTGTCGAATAACAGTCAGTCTTTAGTGGGTTGCCACATGCCCGCATGTCGACCTATTGTTGGTTGACCTCTTAGAATTTTTTTCGATACCTATACCATGCCGAACCACCTCAAATTTTGACTTCGAATTTACTCGGTCGACTAACATTGACCTTTGAATCATTGTTGATCCACCTCAAGTTCGTGTTTACTCGGTCAAACCACCTCAACCTTAGACTTCGATTGTTAGTCAATCCACTTCAAGTTTGTTTTTACTCGGTCAAACGACCTTGAAATTAGACTTCGATTGTTAGTTGATCCACCTCGACTTTCATTGCAAAGAATATAACAACCAAAAATTATCCCACTTGTTGTCTTTTTTGTTGAAACCGGGAAACCTTTGAACTTTCGTTCATAGACCTAGAGCAGCAATTCCCATTGCCTATCTACACCAAGAGAACTTCACAACATTCACAGACTTGGTCTATGAGTTTTCTATGTTTTCCAACATGTCTACTTTCTCCAGCAGCACCTTGTTACTTTCCACCATTTCTCTCATGAAATGGTATTGTACATCAATGTGCTTAGTCTTTGAATGATAAGTTGGGTTCTGTTGGAAAATATATATTTTTCTAAACTTTAGACTTAGATAAGTTTCATTCTTGTTTAAATAAGGACAAACGCGCACTTGAATATCATCGTTGATGAAGTCTTTCGTTGAATCCAAAGATCTAAAATCCTTAAAAGTTATAGAGCCGCCCACTCATTAAAAGGTCAAATCACTAAAGGCTACCTTCGAAATGTCGGGTTTCGAGGTTTCACGATACTAACAGTCCAACATGTAAGAACTCCAAATTCCTGATATACAAAGTCCTGAAACTATCTTAAGTTAAACCGAGTTATTTAAGGGTTAAGAACAATTAACAATTAATAAATCTTATCACAATTTTGCGTTTCGGGGATCTTAACATATAGAGACTATCAATATCCCGAGACCCAAAACCCCAAAATATTTGAGGTTAATCATGATTAATTAAAAGGGTTAAACACAATTAAACTTAAATATTCACATCGCGATTTCGCATTTCATAAGTTATATCTCAGGCTGTTATAAGATCTCCTGAGAGTCGAAATGCCAAAATTTACTTAATGATAAATATGATTAACTGATGATTTAACAAAGATTATCTCTTAATTAACCCATCGCTTAATGATGACTCAGATAGATTCAAATTTTTTATGTGCTTTTCCCGAGCATGAACCACCAAAAATAAATTCCATTAATAATTCCTTTACGGAAATCATTCCAAATAAGAATTTGAGCCACCAATTGAATCTAATTCATTAAAGAAAGTAAATACTCTGTTAGTAAAGGTATTGGTTGATCAATGCGATTAAAGGAAAAGGGATGTGAATTTGAATTTCATTATGTGTTTTACTGAGCAGTAAGTTTTTCCAGTTGAAGGATTTTATGGATTTCTTGTGGCAGATAACAAAGTTCGAAGGCTTGATACCATGTCTCCACAGAAATCACCTAAAGCGACTAGTGAAAGTTCAAGCCAGAATGCAGATGTTCTCTCCGACACCTCGCCCAGAAGCATAGACACCGTCAAATCGTGGACACAAGTATTCAACATCTTACAATATGAATTGGTAAATTGCACGGATGATTCAAGCGACAACGAGATGGAAGACCTGTCTACCAAATACAAAATTGTTGCTCAGTCAGAGAAACAGAAGATAGAAACAAGGCCTAAGATCTTTCCCTACAATGATATGATCGGTTGGGCACTAGACCATGTAGATATCCCAACCAGGACTATTTTCAATTCGCAAAAGGTTGCAATTTGGTCTTTCAGGCTAGAACATCTACAGGTGATATACATATTGTCTCCAGTATTCAATTTCGTTTACAATGAAAATTTTCTAGTAGACTTCAACATGAAAGAATGCAACCAATACGGAAAAAACCTTCTCAATTTAATTAAAGACCGGTATTCTCACCCCGAGAAGTTTAGATCAGACTCCCATGGTATATACCTAGTTGTCGCACTAGAACCCCACATAATGTACATAACAATGATGATGTGTAGGCTCTCTGGGAAGGAAAACACAACTCATTTA
>JASDQU010199411.1:11384-27748 GCA_032191745.1 Picea mariana
ATTTAGTGACATGGATACACATAATCCATACATGATGGGAAGGAAAAAAATAAATGGATGTTATATGAATTTAAATTGGTGCCAACAATGAAATGAAAGATATTTAAATTAAATGCTCCCAAATTCCAATGTGGACAACCCTAGCTTAGGATGGGTTGGATATATTGTTCATGGAATGGATAGAAAAAAAATGGATTTGACCCAAACCCTCATGTGCACTACATGTTTTAATTATATTCACAAAGTGATGTGTAGGGGTTTTATTTTAATGGTTTTAAGCCACAGAATGAGATGCAAATGCTTTTCTTTTCATCCTTCCTTCTTCTTCCTTCAGCTTAATGAGACATCACATGATTCTATGTCTATGTGGTTTGACTTAGAAACGCTACAATATTCAGTCAAGTTGGTGGAAATCTAGTATTCTTCCAAACCTTGAAAAATGAGGAGAAACATGTAATGAGTCTCCTCTACCTTCTCTATCGAAATAACTGGACCAACATAAATGAAATATTTTTTTTAAATGCAATAGAAAGATTTCTAATAATAGTGTCTAAAATTCAAAGAAGAAAACAAGGATAATTATACTTTCTAAATGTTATGTTTAAAATTCAAAGAAATAGCCCATGTTATTGTTGTGTGGATGTGCAGAAGTATCTTTATCAAGGCACAATATCATTTTTTATTATGAAATATATATTATAATATACATATAACTTTGTAAAGTAAACAATGTTATACAGTATTTAATAAAAATTGATGGCTAAATGCAACATGTCTCTATAAGTGTCATTTATTATTACAGACTTCACCAGGTGCAATGCAAATGTCACTTTCATCCCCAAAGGCTTGTGGCCTAGGTAGTTCTGGGTAGGTGACTTGAACCCTATCCCCAAGCCTGATACTGCGATTTTGGTCAATTACTGAAAGAGGATTGGATAGGATGAGAACAATAGAGAGCCAACAGGAAAAGAACAATGAATGGTCATAGAAAACCCTTTTGGGTGGGAGAAGTGACTAGAGAGGCAAGGGTAGAATTATGTTCACTAGATAATTTATTGCCCGATAGATCAAAGTAATTTAGGTTGCTGAGAGGTGACAAGGACAAAGGTATTGAGCTAGTTATATGTTTTTCTATAAGCTTAGTGACTGGATATTGGGGCCATGTATTGAAAGCTCTTTTGGTATCTATCTGGATAGGTAGTTATTTTCCAAAGACAATTCTTCAAGACTTCTTAGATTGTTGAGGTTCGATGGGATCCTTCCTAAGAATTGATTCTTATATATATGAAGAGTCTGAAAACTACTCAACTGGCCTAGTTCATTGGGAATACTTTCGGACAAAATATTGAGAGCTACAGAAAGAGATTGCAAGTTTTTCATCTGTCCAAGCTCAACCGATATATATTCAGAGAAACTATTATTTCCTACGTTGATATGGTGGCTAAGTCCCTAGTTCAAACACATGTATAATCCCAACGATAAATAAGCAAGGGTGACCAATGATAAATAATTTGAATCCACAGTGACATGAAATGGGGAAGCAAGGTTGTATGACAGAACAAAAAAACTATATTTATTTTGAACCCTCTGTTTGATTAAGTATATTGAATTGTGATTTTAAAAATAAATGTTGCATATCACCTTCAAACTGGACTCATAAAAAATATGTAAACTCTATACTCACTGGAGTTTTTAAACGACGCCCAGACTCAACCACTATGAATATGTCATTTGGGACTTTTCTCTCTTTTTATGTACTTTGAAAGCTAAAGGAAAACACATAATTTATTTCAATTTATTTTCCTATTTTTGAGTCTACACAGTTATAACAGTTAACTACCAATTATAAAGTTAACTTGAATTCTCTGCATCGAAGTATTCAGGTAATTGGTATAGTTCTAGTGACATGGTTATTATTGAGCAGAAGCTCCTCCAAGGTCGTAAGCTACTGCAGATCTTGGAAAATGGCTCCAATGGGTTCATTGTAGCACAAGAAGAGGGTTTTTAAGGTATCCAGTCCTCCTAATTCAATGGGGATTCTTCCAGAGAGTTGATTGGACTCCAGGTTGAGAGTTTGCAAGCTCTCCAACCACCCGAACTCGATGAGAATGGGCCCACTTAGGTTATTCACATCCAAAAACAAGCTCTCCAAATGGTTCAACTACCCTAAATCTTTGGGAATACTTTCAGACAATTGATTCGAGGATGCCCAAAAAGTATTAAGATTCTTTAACCATCTAAACTCCCATGGAATGCTTCAGGTGATATTAATCATAGGCATGTAAATATATTTCAGGGAGCTCATATTCCCCAACTCCTCAGGCATGCTACCGCTAATGTTTTTTATGCACACTCTATAAAATATTCCAAAATAGTAAGCTCACCCAACTCTAGAAACTATTGTATTTTTAAATTCCTAAAATTTCAAGTCTTTTTTGAGAGCACTAAAGCTTACCAAAAATAAAAAATAAAATGTAACAAAGAGAATGAATTAGATAGAGTAGAGGGTAAATATAATTATGATAATTGGATTTATGATACCTATGATGGAATTTGGAAGTATCTCACTCGATTTCTATGTCTTTGTGAAAAATACATGGAATAACACCTTCATTGAATACGTTTATGGAATACTCCACCTCAGTTACGAAATTCATTCGGGTTCTCACCCCTCTGTTGATGATAAAAATCGCAACGAGGATTTCGCCTGCAAAGTATTGCTAAAGCCTATTATTTAAACTATGGTAATGATATATAATACTAGTAGGTGGGACCCCCTTGTAGACTAGAGACTCAGAGATAGTCTTATCACACATTTTGCATTGTTGTTTCGATATTTATTACAAGGTTCTATATGATTGATGATGTAGTCTTGGTTTTGTTTGCGACATAATGGAAGATGGATAATTCATTTTATGTGTTGATTTCGTTATTCTAAGCTCTAAATTCCATGGTAGGAGTGGCTTATATTTACTGTTGTTACATTTTATATTGTTTCCATGATTCATTACCTGTCACACCTGCACAAGATACGTGTTAGTAACAACAAGAAACAAGAGCAATGGAAAGAGACTTATGAAAAAAATCTGAGAAAGGGAACTATACTATACTATGCTATACTATGTGCAAATGAAATAAAAAGGAATTAGTGTTATTCCTAACAAGCAATGGTTAGTGGCTATAAGAATTATATTGAGTTATATTGGGCACAATTGATATATGTTATGGTATGGTTTTGGCAATGGTTAATATGGATTGAGGCGGCGCAATTGGCAAGCAATATGTGCAAGTTTTGATGCATGGAATCAATGGAATGTGATTAATGGTATGGTTTTGGCTGGATGTCGTGTACTACGAAATTTAATAGAGTGGAGGATGGAAGCGATGTGTAGTAAATTCATGTCACTCCATACTTCTCCCACTGGGCCGTCACCCTATCATGGTTATTGTTCATTTGGTTTTGTTGTGGTTAAGCTCCCAAATTCAAGCGTGGAAGGAACTTCTCAACCAGCTCGCATTTTTAAAGCCATTGGTTACAGGTATGGTTCTTTTCTCCCATCCATGAACTTCGCTCTGTGTATGAAACAAAGGATGGCTTGGTAATGTGTTGATTTTTGTTTTCCTAATATTGGCAACTATGTAAACATGTGGGTATTTTATTTTGGAATGAATGTGTGGCTATTCGTTTGCAAATGGAAAAATTGATGATTGAAGTTGTGATTTCATTGGTTGTTCTGTGTGGTGGAAACTATGATGGCTCTATGTTGTTTTAAGTAGTTATGGGTATTTTGTTGGAGGGTTTCTCTCTGTTAAGCCTTGTTGGCCATCTCCTCACAGTTATGGTAACCATATCCGTTTGTATTCAGTTTTTATGGGGTTGTTGTGTATGTTTTGAACTACCTTTTGGTCACTGTGTATCCTCCAGAGCCATGTTCGCGGGTTTTTCACTTGGTCATGGGCTTATTTTGTGGTATTGGCATCAACACAATTGGTTATGGGATGGCCATTATGCCAAGAAGCATGCTTTATGGTTGTTGGTAAACCCTGGGGTCTACATTCCATTTGCATGGTTATAAATTGGTTCGGCTCTTGAAAAATCGTGAGGGTTGTGCCTTTGCGCATTCTTGGTATTGGTTATTGTCCAATGATCAATCTGTGCTCCTTTGCATCGTTGCCTACCCTAACTGGTGTTGAACTATCACACTATTTTACAAGCTAAGAGTTATAAAATCTTATGGTTCCACCGTGCTTGTTTCGAAGGTTTCCCACCTACTGTTGATATGGTCGACCTCCAATCTCCCCATGTTTTGGTGACCGAGCGAACCCTTGATTTTTTCTTATGTTCATGGTTACAGAGCCTGATTTTGATAAACTCAACCAGTCGCACTCTTGTTAGGTGTCTTGTTGACTGTCATAAGTTGGTTGAGTGGTTTTGACAGTGGCTTTGATTATTGTCTTGTCTCTGTTTTATCGGGTTGTTGGAAAGTTGTAATTGGAAATGAGAATTGGTATATAGTCGATGTCTCCTTTTGTTGCGGCAGTTCATTCGATAACCCAACTCGTTTTGTTTTTATTAAATTGGTTGATTGGGAGTAAACAATAATGTGTAGTCACAGGGATGCATCTTTTCCTTATGCATTGGTATGTGTGTTCCTATAGCATGGTATCAATTGAAGTTGGTGGTTGTCGTGTGTTTAATTTGTCCCGATCGGGATCATTACAAATTGGAAAATTGATGATTCTGACTTGGTTATTCACTGTGTATGGTTTATGGAGACATCGCGCATCATTTTTTTTTATTGCACCATCAATGATGAAGCACGGGGTTTTGTAGTATGGTTTCATTGCAAATTTAATTCTTAATATTGTCAAAAGAATGGAATCGGGCATGTTTTAAAAGAGTCTGTTCAACTCAGGAAATACCTGTGTCTATGTTTGATTTGGGGATTTACGAATTATGGGCATTAGTTGATATTATATAGAGATATATGTTGAACAAAGATGAAATAATATGACTATGTGTTCCTGTGGAGTTTGTTTTAAATAAAAAGAGAAGTAAATGAAAAGAAACAAGAAATCTATTAACAGAAAGGTTGAAAGGCATCGAGATTCTGAGTATGATGATACACTATGTTAATAAAAAAAGTTGAATATGTAAATGTGGGACAGTGGACAAGTTTTAACACGCAGTAATTGTTTAATTGGTCACAGTAATGGTTTAATTGGTGTTGGATTGTTTGTATTGGATACAAAACTATTTTTATGGATTACTTAATTGGTTTTTCGAATAGTGTCCATTCTTTTCCCTAACATTATTTCACTTTTCGCACATTACAACTCCCCTCGCCTTCCCATATTCACTATCCACTCCCTGTTCTTAAAATTTTATTATAGTTAAGATAAATTATGTATTATGACAGTTAAAGAGATCACGCAGGGATGAATTACAGTGATATATTCTTTTGGTTTATGATACAGTTAATTGTTTGATGTCAGTGAGCAGTAATCATGATCTATTCCCCCTCATTTTAACACTTTTCTCTAAATACAATCCCTCACATATCCCATAACCCTTGTTCACCCCCTTCTCATTGACAAACATTAAACGATTTGTATGGTTTGGATTGCATGAGTCTGATATGTTGTTGAGCCAATTTTTTTTTCATATTTAAAAGAGTTGTCATGTATGGTTGTTGAAGAAACTATTTGCTAATCAATAATGCATAGAGGAATGAGATTTTTCAGCAGAGGTAGCCATGGTCAGGTTAACCGAGGAAGAGGAAATTGGAACAGGGGCCCTAGAAGGCCAAGGTTCTCTATACACTTTGATGCAAACTCGCAAGAGTTAAGCAAGCTATTTCAAGCTGGATTTTTTAACTAGATTGTGAAAGGAGTGGTCCAACCTAGGCCTGAAAGGCCTCCCTTCCAAGCTCCATAGGTCCCTAGTATCTCAGTTCCCCCTCATGTTTCACTACAACCTAAATCCTTGAAAACGACAGATGGTAAGAGATTGTCCACCCGAAAGTCTCCCAAGATCGTGGCTAGCCTAGCTTGTCTCTACCTACTCCCCCACCTGTTAATCAAATTCTCCAAACTGCCCCTGTCCACTCACCAGTACAGTCTTCCCATGCGAGAAAAATGTTAAAAGTCGAGGCCCACCATGCTCCTGACAAAGAAAAAGTCATTGTTGCCCCCTCCTCACCCTCAAATGACTTTTCCAAATCTGTGTCCTCCCACATGCATCTGAGAGATGATTGCTCTCATGTGATTAGTGTGATTAGGCCTAAAGGCTCCACACAGCCTAAGGAAAATTCAGAAAGATCAAAGGGTGACAACAACAACAAGGGAAAGATTTCCTCCCAAAGTGGAAAATATGGATTTTAAGTGTTTTTGTTTATTGATTGTTGAGAATAGTTGACTTCTCAAATTTTGGACAACACACTACTTTTTGGATATATGGTAATATATTTTGGAAATAATTTCAATTATCATTGATATAAATTGTCAAAATATGAAAGTGATGATGGGAGTCACAAGGAGGGATGTTTTGTTTGATTAACTAGTTGTGTTATGATTGTTAAAGAACTAAAGGGAGTCACAAGGAGTCCCAACTACTAGTTATTATTTATTTAAAACCCTTATTATGATTTTATTACTTTTCCCCCTTAACTAAAAATTTGGTTGAGTTTTAGTTAACTTAAATAAAGTAGTTCAACTACTTCAACTAATTCAAACTGCTTAAAGGCAAAAGGAAAAGGAGGGACAAGAGGAGAATAGAAAGAGAAGCATACTAAGGTCTGCTCTTTGAGTTTTTGTTGAGATAATTGAGTTTTCATTCATTCTTTAATTCATTGGAAGCCTAATTCTCTTTTATGATAGCAGGGTCCTATTGCAGACAGCAAGATTCAGGTTTGAATTACATCATTCAGACACTTGTTTTTCAGTGGTGGTGATCTATCTTTGATATTCTGTGTAGACTTGTATGTTTGTGAATTAAATTTCATGACTGACAAAGGTTATTGTGCAGAGTCGAGTGGGAAGCAATCTGTAGAAAGTTGATCCATATTTTAAAGTTTGGTTTTTTACTTTGTGTCAGAAGTCCTTTTGTATGATTCATCGGGGACATCTAAGTTTGACTTTGGTCCAAAACTTCCTCAGGGAATTTTGTAAAGAGAACAATTCTTTTGATGAATTGGAATGAAATAAATGATTGCTTTATGTCTCATCTGTTTTGATTATTGACTTGGTGTCTTTACTTCTGACTCTATATTTATTTCAGCATCTGTTATATTCAGAAAATTACATAAATAATNGAATTAGGATACAAATTTTGATGGCTATAAACATAGGGTGATATTCCCGTCTATCTTTCTTTAGCCAAGCAAGGTCTGAAAATGCTTGAGTAAGATCATTTCATATATTTTCCTCAACATTTATTTGGTGACCATACTGGGGAGATCTTCAATATCTCTCTGGTTGATTTTTATGCTTGATTATCATCGACTACATCTATTTTTCTAATATTGATTCTTTGATTGTTTTATTTCTTAATGACTGAACATGTTGCAAGGCAGCCTAATATTGAGCTTGGTCTTCAAGATCAGACCAATATTGCTTTGAATTTTTTTAACACCATTTTATACACTGCTAATACTCAGGATGAGCTTAATCATTCATGCGAATCAATTGAATGAGACATCAATGCCCAAGAACGTTGGGAAGCTAGACATATACAGCCTAGAAATCAGAAATAACCTTCTTGTCCTTTAGCTTTGACCTTCTTTTCATGTCCTTAAACCCTCGTGTTTCTAGGAGGAGAAGAGGCTTATCACCTAAAATCAATCCTATTGTTGAAATAGGAATAAGGAACGTTGTTTTATCTACCCAAAAAAATTCTCTAAGGAGAACCTTGTCTGATTCATACAATTCATATTTCTCTCCCTTACCTATCATCCATAAGATGGCATCTAGTGGTGGCTCTGGTGGCACTGGAAGTGCTTCCTCCTCTCATTCTTCAGCTTCGTCGGTGATTGGTAGCTTATATAGCCACCATTTCCCTGTCCAATCTACCATAAACCCTACCAAAGTCATTAAAAAGTATGGGATTTTTCAATTTGAAGAAGACACTACAACCACAGTGTGGCATGTTTCCTCTCCTCTTAACCTAGCACCCACTACTCGTCCACTTCCTAAATTCAAAGAGAATCTTCCTAGGTTTTTAGGAAATAACACTGTCACTACAAATGAACACCTAGTGGCATTTTCTAATGCCTTTCACAACATAGGAGCCAATGCCAACAATACTTGCATGTGCTTATTTGTCAATTCCTTGGAAGGAAAGGTTGTGGCCGATTTCTTTGACCTTCCTCCTAAGATTTTGTCTACTTGGGAAGAGTTAGTCTATTGGTTCAAATCCACCTATGGGCAATCTAAAATCCCAGCTAAGAGGTTACGGGAGTACAATAACATCACTTATAAAGATGGTGAGACCATCAAGTCCTTCAACTTGTGTTTCACTAAGCTATGCAATCAAATCCTTGAACTCATTCGACCTCAGAAACAATCTACTTTCATGCATCATTATAATGCATTACCTTCCCCCTATCATCATAGGATCGAGGAAAAATCCATTGATAACCTCGGTTCCACTCTGCATTCGTGTTTGGAGTATGAAGAACAACTCGAAAGAATGGGTCTTCCTCAGGGAGAACCAGTTAAACAAACATACATGTCCTCCCTCTTACAGTTAGTACAAGATATGAATAATCTAATGATAGGGTATGAGCGAAAGGGAAATGTCTCCCCTCTCACCCCTGGAGCTTCATCCTCTTCTGCACCCCCCTTTAGAGTTCCAATTGAAAATAATTTTCAGCCTAAAGCTATCATGCCTCGAAGTTGGTGTAACTTTTGCAAGGAGCACCATGAGGAAACCACATGTGAGGTAAGGAAGAGCACCAGAGATAAGATCTTTGGTAAAAGACCAGAAACTACCATCGTAGTCCTATATTTTGTAGATCCATAAGATGTCATGATCATCAATACTAGGAGAAATTCCTATGCTCCCAAAGGAAAATATGATCCTCCCCACAATTCTTCTAGCCCGAGCTCATCCTCACCAACTGCTACTGTTCAAGTTCCTAAGGTTCCTGACAGTCAAGGAATACCTCCCCTCTCCCCACTTCCAAATACAATATTTTGAATCAGTTGGCCAACATCAAAGCAGATGCAACCCTTCTGGACATGGTTGTCATCCATGAACAACAGAGGCATATAAAACAATTCATGGAAGGAAAAGATTTCATTGTAGACAACCTCTCTGAAGAGGTAAATGAAGATGATTCATTTGTAAATAAAGTAAGTGTACATAACTTTAGATACTTTATAAAAATCTCCCCTTTTTATATTTCTATAAAGATTATGGATAATATTTCCCATTGTTTCCTCAATGATGGTGGTTCGGGCCCAAGTGTAATGTCGAATATTATTATGGAAGAGCTAGGATTGTCTTATAAAAATGAAAACGCCAGAAGCATGCTCTCTTATAATAGTCTACAAAAAACGACCATAGGTGAGATTAAAGATGTGACCTTAGTTTTGTGTGCACACCCTGAAATAAGGATAACCCTTAGTATTTAGGTAATTGATATGTCAGTAAGTAATTACTCAATCATATTAGGAAGAGATTGGAAAGATTTGATGGGTGGATACCTCTCACTCGACGGGACACACTTATTCGTTCCTCAAAATGGTAAAAAAATTATAGTCCTTAGAGAGGGGAGGATTTCACCTTACATAGAGAGTGTCCCAAAACCTAATGTGAACTATATCGAAGAGGACCTAGGGGTGTATTCCATCTTTTTCAAGGAGGATAACATTCCCTTGGAACAAATCGACTTAGATGATGATATGTGGCACATGCACTTTGATGGTTCATGCTCGAGTGAAGGT
The DNA here is from genome assembly GCA_032191745.1 of Picea mariana. Classification (NCBI taxonomy): domain Eukaryota; kingdom Viridiplantae; phylum Streptophyta; class Pinopsida; order Pinales; family Pinaceae; genus Picea; species Picea mariana. The sequence goes on from JASDQU010199411.1 coordinate 21,333, forward strand.
AACGAAGATGGCATAATCTTGTACTCCCCTGTGGGGAAAATTCATAACTTTTCTTACAGGTTGGAGTTTGCTTGCACAAACAATTTCACTGAATTAGAATATTTATTATTAGGCATTGAAAACGCCTATAATCTAGGTTGTGGTCACCTTACAGTTTTTGGACATTCTGAGCTTGTTGTGAACCTTGTACATAAGATATACTCTCCTAGCAACAAGTTGATGAAATGATAAACCCAAACTGTTTGGGCACTTATCTCGAACATATTATCTTTCAACATTACTCATGTTAAGAGGGAATTGAATTCAATGGTTGATTGATTAGTTTTTTTTGCAGCCTCTCCTAATCGAAAACTTCTGCCACATAGACCTGATTGTACTTTTCAAACTCTATATTGTCCACATATCCCTGACAATATAAAATCCTGGCAGGTTTTCCCTAATGATGAGAGCATCTGTGCTTTCATTCAAAATGAACCTTATAATCCCAAGGAAATTATATCCATAGAATATAACAAGATTCCTAAAGGCTTGACTCCTCTAGAGATTTCATTTTCATCGACTGATGTAGGCAACAAAGAGAAACATAAATAAGAGGAGTTGAAAAGGAAGGTGGGTGAAACCATCTCCTTGAGCATTGGGACACCTGAGTCTCCAAAGAATGTTAAAATAGGTGCCCAATGTTCTGATGAAGAGAAAATGAAGTTTTCCAAGTTGCTTGGTGAATTTCAAGATGTTTTTGCTTGGTCTTATGAGGATCTTCGTGTTTTTTATCCTTCCCTTATACATCATGCCACTCCCATCAAGGAAGGCATAAAATCATTTAGGAAAAAACAAAGACCTATCAACCCTGCATTGGAAGCAACTATTCGAAAGGAGTTGGAAAAACGCTTGAAAGCTGGAATCATCTTTCCGGTCAAATATTTTAAATGGGTTTCCAATTTGGTTCCTGTACGGAAAAAAATCGGTCATATCAGATTATGCGTTGATTTTCGTGCATTAAAATAGGCTAGTATAAAATATCACTTTCCTCTCCCTAACATGGAGATGATTTTGCACCAAGTTGCAGGGTCACAGATGATTCCCTTACTTGATGGTTTTTCCTGTTACAATCAAATCAAGGTAAAAGGGGGAGATAAATACAAAACCACCTTTATTACTCATTGGGGTACCTTGACTTACGAACATATGCCTTCTGGCTTATCTGATGTGAGGACCACTTTAAAAGACGTATGCAAATAAATTTCAACGATTTGATTGGTAAGATTATTCCTGTCTATCTTGATGATCTAATTGTGTACTTTAAAGGGCTATCAATTGTCTCAAAGTTTCAAAAACTATGGTTGAGTCCTTTCAAGATCACTTTTGTCCTAGGTACTAACTCTTACATTATAAAATATTTACATGAGCGATTGTTTTCCTACATCACTAACGGTTCTCACTTACAACACTACATGGAACCAACTTGAAGGGTTTTAACATTGTTTGGATTTTTTGTATATTAGTAGTATAGTTTTGTTTTCATTTTCACCACTACTTTTCAATTCTTCTTTTACCGTAGTTTAAATTTTTCTTTCCTTTTAATAGTTTCCTGCTTCTGCCATTTTATTTCTACGATTTCAATTTTGCAGTCCCATTTCTATCATAAATTTTATTGCTTTCCATCTTTTAGTTTAATTTTGGTCAAGAATAAGATGTTGGATCAGTTCTGCCACAGTGACACTCCTGCAAGTTATTGTTAGTCAATAACAATCAATATTACACAGTTGTTACGATGTTCCCCCTGAAATCATAATTGAATTTGTTATCTACCTTCACTGTCGTCTTATGAATAAATTGGTTATCTCTCGCTTATGCTTTCCATTTCTTCATCCATTTGAGAATCAAAAGAGAAAGTCCATAATTTTTTCTTCCTCCTTGAAGTCAAGAGAAAATTTTGGTTCAATGATTATGCATACAGGGATAAACCCCCTCATACTCAACATTTTTCATGAGTTATTCCCAAATTCCCGGTCATTTTTCCATTAAATCCGCTCACTTCATCCTGTTGCATAATCATTCTGGTTATACCTTATTGATCCATTGTTCTTGGTCTGCAACATTATGAGTTCTTAATCTGTTGGAAAAATATTTCCCTATGGAGTTGTCAGTTTGTTGACGATAAAAATCGCAATGAGGATTTCGCTCGCAAAGTATTGCTAAAGCCTATTATTTAAACTATGCTAATGATATATAATACTAGTAGGTGGGACCCCCTTGTAGACTGGAGGCTCATAGATAGTCTTATCACACATTTTACGTTGTTGTTTCGATGTTGCTTACAGGGTTCTATATGATTGATGATGCAATCTTCGTTTTGTTTGCGACATAATGGCAGATGGATAATGCATTTTATGTGTTGATTTCGTTATTCTAAGCTATAAATTCCATGTTATGAATGGCTATATTTACTGTTGTTACATTTGATATTGTCACCATGATTCATTACCTGTCACACCTTCACAAGACACATGTTAGTAACAACAAGAAACAAGAGCAATGGAAAGAGACTTATGAAAAAAATCAGAGAAAGGGAACTATACTATACTATGTTATACTATGTGCAAATGAAATAAAAAGGAATTAGTGTTAGTCCTAACTAGCAATGGTTAGTGGCTATACAAATTATATTGAGTTATAWTGGGCACATTTGATATATGTTATGGTATGGTTTTTGCAATGGTTAATATGGATTGGGGTGGTGCAATTGGTAAGCAATATGTGCAAGTTTTGATGCATGGAATTAATGGCATGGGATTAATGGTATGGTTTTGGCTAGCTGTCGTGTACTACGAAATTTAATAGAGTGGAGGATGGAAGCGACGTGCAGTAAATGCACGTCACTCTGTACTACTCCCATTGGGTCGTCACCCTAGCATGGTTATTTTTCATTTGGTTTTGATGTGGTTAAGCTCCGAGATTCAAGCGTGGAAGGAACTACTCTACCAACTCGCATTTTTAAATCCATTGGTTATATGTATGGTTTTTTTCGCCCATCCATGAACTTCACTCTGTGTATGAAATGGCTCGATAATGTGTTGATTTGTGTTTTCCTGAGATTGGCAAATATGTAAATGCTTGGTTATTTTTTCTGGAATGAATGTGTGGCTATTTGTTTGCAAATGGAAAAATTGATGGTTGAAGTTGTGATTTCATTAGTTGTTCTGTGTGGCGGAAACTGTGATGTCTCTTTGTTTTTTTAAGTAGTTATGGGTATTTTGTTGGATGGTTTCTCTCTGTTAAGCCTTGTTGGTCGGGTCCTCACAGTTATGGTAACCATATCCAGTTGTATTCGGTTGCTATGGGGTTGTTGTGTATGTTTCGAACTACCTTTTGGTCACTGTGTATCCTCCAGAGCCATGTTCGTGGGTTTTTCACCTGGCCGTGGGCTTATTTCGTGGTATTGGCATCAACACAATTGGTTATGGAATGGTCATTATGCCAAGAAGAATTATTTAAGGTTTTTACTAATACCCGGGGTCTGCATTTCCATTGGCTTTGTTATAAATTGGTTCAGCTCTTGAAAATCATGAGGGTTATGCCTCTACGCGTTCTTGGTATTGGTTACTGTCCAGTGAGCAGTCTTTGCTCCTCTACATCGTTGCCTACCCTACCTGGTGTTGAATTGTCACACTATTTTACAAGCTAAGAGTTATAAAATCTTGTGGTTCCATTGTTATTGTTTCGAAGGTTTCCCACCTACTGTTGATATGGTCGACCTCCAGTCTCCCTGTGTTTTGGTGATCGAGCAAACCCTTGATTTTTTCTTATGTTCATGGTTACAGAGCCTGATTTTGATAAACTCAACCAGTCTCACTCTTGTCAGGTGTCTTGTTGACTGTCATAAGTTGGTTGAGTGGTTTTGACAATGGCTTTGATTATTGTCTCATCTCTGTTTTATCAGGTTGTTGGAAAGTTGTAATTGGAAATGAGAATTGGTATACAATTGTTGTCTCCTTTTGTTGTGACAGTTGATCCGATAACCCAGCTCATTTTTTTTTTATTAAATTGGTTGATTGGGAGTAAATGGTAATGTGCAGTCACAGGGATGCCTCTTTTTGTTATGCATTTGTCTGTGTGTTCCTACATCATGGTATCAATTAAATTTGGCAGCATTTGTGTGTTTAATTTGTCCTGATCGGGATCATTACAAATTGGAAAATTTATGACTGTGACTTGGTTGTTCAGTGTGTATGGTTTATGGCGACATAGTGCATCATTTTTGTTTATTGCACCATCAATGATGAAGCACGGGGGTTTAGTAGTATGGTTTCATTGCAAATTTAATTCTTAATATTGTCAAAACAACGGAATCGAGCATGTTTTAAAAGAGTCTGTTCAACTTAGAAAATACCTGTGTCTATGTTTGATTTGGGGATTTACGAATTATGGGCATTAGTTGATATTCTATAGAGATATATGTTGAACAGGGATGAAATAATATGATTGTGTGCTCCTGTGGAGTTTGTTTTAAATAAAAAGAGAAGTAAATGAAAAGAAACAATAATTCTATTAACAGGAAGGTTGAAAGGCATAGCGATTCTGAGTATGATGATACACTATGTTAATAAAAAAAGTTGAAGATGTAAATGTGGGACAATGAACAAGTTTTAACACACAGTAATTGTTTAATTGGTCATAGTAATGGTTTAATTGGTATTAGATCGTTTGTATTGGATACATAACTGTTTTTATGGATTACTTAATTGTTTTTTTGAACAGTATTCATTCTTTTCCCTACCATTATTTCACTTTTCGCACATTACAACTCCCCTCGCCTTCCCATATTCGCTATCCACTCCTTGTTCTTAAAATTTAATTATAGTTAAGATCAATTATTTATTATGACAATTAAACAGATCGCACAGGGATGAATTACAGTGATATATTCTTTTGGTTTACGATACAGTTGATTGTTTGATGTCTGTGAGCAGTAATCATGATCTATTCCCCCTCATTTTAACACTTTTTGCTAAATAAGACGTCGAAGAGAAAACTTAGGTTATGTTATAAAGAAAATTATATGATATTCGAAAAACTTTGGTTAAAACAATAATAATTCATTGGTTTTGGTGCCAAGCTAATAAAAAGATTGAAAATCGATTACTAATAGTCCTTCATCCCGAAGGGAAGGGGATAATAAGCTGTTGAATATAATAAAAAAGCATATATTCATCTAGCATCTATAACATTTATGGCATAAAACAAATTTTTGAGGATATTTTATTCTATGGTAAGTTTAACCTTGTGCACTACAACTTCACTTTGAATATATCTATGCCCTAGGATGACGATTAGAAAGCATTCTCTCTATCACAGACATACCCCAAAACTTAACTTCTTGCTACTTAAGAATGTTTATGGTACTACCAAAATGAACTATAACATTTGTTATTGAAGGGATAAAGTATACCCAACCCAGACATAGAAATAAGGGAGATTAAGGATTCTCTTATTTTTAATCATATAGAGAAGTGCTCTTGTGCACTAGAGTTAATATCTAGTTGTTCAAGGAGAGTATCATCCTCATTTTATATTTAAATACAAATTGGTGTAGTTATTTATACATAAACTGTTTTTTTAGTATTGCATACATGATCCTTAAACTAGGGTTTAGAGCCTTTGCAAAAGATATTTAATAGTGAGAGATTAATGTTTTAGTGGGTTGGTGTCTAGGGGATTTCGTTTTGGGAATTTTATATTTTCTATCTTCTTTATCCCTCTTATCATATGCATAATTGTTTTTACTAGAGCCGAGTAATTTTTTATTTATAGATTCAACATGACACTTTGATATTTTAGCTACAGTAATGGATTTTCTCAAAGAAACAAGTTTAAATATTCTTAACTCTATCTATATTTATGTCCTCATATTTGAAACTTAGATGTATCAAACTAGATTTGTAGTGTTTTATATTAGCCTCCAAGACTTGGAACTTATTAATGCATCCTTCCACTGACAAGTTCTCTTGAAATAAATGCATGAGTTCAACATCATAAAKTTCCTCGCATGTAGTGTTCCTTAACCCTTAAAATTGAAATACAACCAAGTATACATAGAATATAATTGCAAAATAACTAGAAACAAGAGACAATAAGATGAAGTTTGTAAAAGATACCCTTAAATTATGATAATGTGAAGAAGGAAAAAAATGTTCAGTTTCCTCTTAAGGTGGGGAGACCTTTCACTAAGAAGAGCTCCAAATACACAACACATGACAAACATTCCATGATATCATATATATTTAAATAGATTTTCCATATCAAAAACCTAACTACTTGTGGTTATGTCACTAATCGGTACCAACTACCTAGTGGGCCTTATAAAGTGAACCCTTTTACATTAAATAATTATCCACTACTATCCAATGGGCCTTATA
>JASDQU010199412.1:0-19312 GCA_032191745.1 Picea mariana
GAGGTATAATTACAACTAATGGCCTAAAGCCGACATAAATAAAATAACATTACTAATATAATATGCCCCAATTAAGGGGTAATGAGCCAATATTAGGGCTTAACATCTTACATAAATCTTCGAATTCATTCCCACATAATTCTCCACCATTATATGTCCCCAACACCTTTATTTTCTTCTATGTTTGAATTTCTACTAGAGCCTTAAACTCTTTAAATTGATCAAATACATCATATTTCTTCCTAAGAAAATAATTCCATGTGTTCCTTGATAAATCATCTATGCATGGAACATAATACACAAATTTACCTAGTCATGGGACATGCACAAGTCCAAACACATCACTATGTATCAACTCTAAGATCCCGTTTGCTCTTGTAGCATTAGATGGGAATCTTACTTGATTCTGTTTACCATATATGCAATGTTCACAAAAATCAAAATCTAGGGTGCAATTAGACATACCTTCAACCATAGCTTTACCATGTAGTGTTCGAAGGCCCTTTTCTCCAATATGTCCCAGTTTTTGATGCCATATCATGGTATTATTTCTAGGGAAAATATGGATTTTGTCTTCTTTTTTTCTCTACTCAGGGACAACAAAATTGTTACACCCACCAGTATATGTGCTTCCCATCAAATTGTAAAAAGTTCCACATTGAACTCCCCTCATCAACACCATTTCTCTTATGACCATCTTGTAAGTTCCCTTTCCTGATAAAGTATCCACACCTCCATCATCCAACTTACTTATAGAAATTAGGCTCTAGGCTAGATCTAGGATGTGAAAAACTCTAGGGAGAGTTCTAATCTTCCCATATTTCAACAACAACTTAACCCTTCCATGTCCCATAATTTTTTCTATTGAGTCATATCCTAGGAACACATCATCACCATCATACTTTTCATATTCACTAAACCACTCCTTGTGAGGAGTCACATGAAATGATTCACCTAAGTCGATCAACCATACATCACGATTTGCATGTGTACCTGTAGATGCCATGTAAACATCAACTCCTTCTTTTGTGGAGGTTTTCGCCTCTTTGGAAGATGAATTATCAAATCCCTTTTATTTATCAACTTTCTTAGACCTGACATACTTCTTATAATTCCCAGCTATACCACATTTCCAACATTTCCTCAAATATTTTCCTAGGGATTTAGATATACCTTTAGATTTGGATCTCCCTCTTGAAGACTTATTTGCATCCCTATCTTTGGGATGACCTCTTACAAATAAAGAATTTGTGCTATGACTGTCCATTATTTTCCACCTCATCTCTTCTGATAACAAGGATGAAACCTATCCTCATACTTCATTGCAGATTGAGTAGTACTACCAATTGCTACAACTAGATTATCCCAAGAGTCTGGAAAAGAACGTAACAAAGTAATACACTTATATTATTTTGCAAGCATAATATTAACAGATCCAAGTTGACTTACCAGAGTATTGAAGGCATTTATATGCTCTGTCACAAAATCTCCATCTTCCATCCTAAGATGATATAAATTCTTTTGAAGAAACAACTTGTTTACCAGGTACTTTAATTGATACAAATTATCCAACTTTTACTATAGTTCCTTGGATGTAGATTCTCTCGACAAATTAAATAACACCGAATCATCCAGATAGACTCAAATCATACTCCTTTCTCTTCTGTCCATCTTCTCTCAATCTTCTTGCAACATACTAGTAGATTGAGTACTAGTATTTTGTGTACCTGTAGTTTGTGTACTAGTAATTTGTGTGCCTATAGGCTATGTACTAGTAGGTCATGTACCAAGATACAAAATGATCCATTTTTCTCTATCTATAAGAAGGTCCTCCATCTTGAGATTCCATAGCTCAAAGTTTTTACCATTGAATTTCTCAATCTTGATTCTAGAACTATGTGCCATTCTCTTTCAACGCACGAATCATCACTGCAAATCTCCCATTGAACCTGGGTTTATCACAAACCTAAGATAAAATTGATCTATCGAGACCAATCCAAACCCTTAGAAACAAAGGCATACCCTTGAAGCCAAAAACGTGCTCTGATACCACATGCTAGGTTTTAAACTTGTGAAGTAAAACAATGCATATAGATTCTAAGCAAAACAAAAATTAATCAATGGCTCACACATATAATAATACATAGATATTTATGTTGGAAACCCTTAACCGGGATAAAACCATCCTTCCTTGGTGCCACACCTCTAAACTCTTAATTTCATTAATTTCACCATTCACAATACAATATCTACATAATATTTTAGGTATTCCACAACTACCAAAACCCTAATCCCTTAATGCAGGATTAATTTAGAAACCGCTAAAAATAGCAAAAAGCACTAAAATAGCAAAAGACGCCAAAAGAAAAAAAATTCGGGGTGCTACCCCGGACCTCATTGGCTCCGGGTTACCACCCGCATTTGAACACTTCGTGTAACTAGGAGGGGATATTCCCCCCCCTCCTAAGACCCCCTAGGAAAGCTCTCGGCGCACACACCCATAAAGAAAAATAGGTGAAGGGATCGTCAGATGCAACCATCACATCTAACACACCCCCACACACACATGCAAAGAATATAACACCTACCTAACAATCCCATCCCAACCATTTATTCAAGGTTCTAGCTCAAGAGCAGGGAGTTCATCAACTCCTTTGCAAGATTTTCCTTTTCCAGGGACTTTTATAGCTCCTTGGAAAAATTTCCCTTACACTAGGGGGCACATATCCATAATGAATCCTTCGCTTGGAGGTGGTTTATTCCATTTTTCTAGGCCCATGATAGGGACTAGTACTTCTAGTGGTGGGAGAAAGGGATTTTCCATCCAACGTTTTGGTCGGTTCCACACCGTTCTATCTCTATGGTGGTTTTGGGAATCTGACTTTCTCCCCATCCACTATGTTGGCAAGGGAAACCCTTTCCAGTCTCACTGGAATCCAATGTTGGGGTTTGTTCCCTTGCAAGGGATGTTGTCAGTATCAGTATCTAATCCTTTTCAATTTTTTGGAGGGAAGACAAGTGGAGGTTTCCACTTCACCAGTTCCATAAATCCTAGTTTTCATCAAAATCTAGGTCAGTTTGTGAGCTCTTCCTAGCAACCTGGTGCCAGTTTCAATCCAGGGCCATATTTTTAGGCTACCATTCAATCGAGATTTTTAATATTGTGGTTCCTACCTCGATTTCACAACATAGACTACCCTTTTCGGAAACCCTTCAATTGCCATATTTTTTAAATCTAATGAATAATACGATTCATCATAACCCTAGTTGGCCTTTGGTCCCTACCAATTAGCCTTTCGATATACCAACGTTTGAAGATAAGAGTGGTGAATACCCTAGATATAATGTAACAACGTTTCACTTGTGGTTCTCTTCTAACTCGTTGAATGGTGACTCCATTCAGTTATGATTATTCCAACACACCCTCACTGGGGGTGTTTCTAAATAGTATATAGAGTTGGAGGGGTCAAAGTTCAGAACATTTGGTGATTTGGCCATGGTATTTCTCAATCATTTCCAAATCCTTGTCCTCTATGATGCTGACACAAAACTTTTGGCTAATTTTGAAAAAAATAAATCCACTCACATTTCCAATCACATTCAGGAATGGAGGAGGCATAAGAGTTTGATTAAGGCTACAGTTCCTCTTGAATATATTTTAGAATGGTTCCTAAATTCATTAATCCCTTATATTTCTAAGGATGCCACGAATTCATGAGTATTTATGGAGGAACAAGTGATATTTAGAGAACAAAATTTAGAGCCCATTTACTCTCACTCAAGCATGCTCTATGATATAATTCCATATACACCACAGTCGACTCTTGACTTGAAGAAAATGAAATCAGGACCACATGTCGATGTTATAGTTGGTTTGTTGTAAAGAAAAGTTGCAAATACACTTTCTAGTCAGATGCAACAATTTTCTACTAAACAAACTGTGACTGGTCAGGCCCTTGGTTTGACCACCCCCAGTGATGATCCATATGGATGTCAGTGGCCTCCCACCTATTCCAACTGGTTTAGTTTGGTAGTTTTCTAGTTTGGTAGTTTTTTCCTAGTTTTCGGGTCCCTAACTTGTCGGGCCATTTTGAGGCTCTAAATAACATTTTTAGGATTCACTACAGTCCGAAATTCCCTATAATAAGTTATAGTAAAATTTGTAGTCCTTGTATAGACCTTTCCAATGGGCTATCGTGCACCTAAAACAAATATTGTATGAAAAAGTTACGACCCCAGGAATTTGATGTACTAACTTACCCAAACGAGGCCCACATGACTTTTGGTGCTTCATCTCCTAGGGTTAGGTTTTTGGATGTCTAGTGTTTTTGAAATTCCTGTTTATTGTAAAAAGGCCTTCAGAGCCTCATTGCAATCATCTTCTTGTGAATGAGTGCAGTCGTCACATCTCTTCTCAGAGATAAGCCACCACCATTCCAACAAGTTTGTTTTCTGCTGCATTTACAGTTTTAGCTTATTTCCTCATTGAATAGAAAACTAGTTTTATTGTATCTCTATTGTTTTGTGTTAAGAATATTTTAATAATATGTATTCATTTCATTCTTCTCATAAAATCCATATCATTGGTATCAAATTGGTCTGCTCCTTGTCATCTTAATGCATGTCCCCAATGACGTCAAGGTACAAAGAATTGGGTCTCGAGCTTGTTTCTCTTGAGGACAAAATCTCTCGCACGCCCAAACGATCTCCCATGGTAGGAGAAAATAAATATGACGGGACATGAGATATTTTCAAAATGTTGCTTGAGGAATCCCTCATGTAACAGAGGAACGAGATGATGGATAGTTTTGCGCAAATCCTTCAGCAACTACCAACAGGCGACGCATATTCCTCGAGCAGAGGCACTGCCCCCTTCAAGGTACAAATCAACTTTGATATTCCTCTATTTGAAGGTCAGATAGATGTAGATGTTGTAGACAAGTGTTTGAATCTACTAGAAGGTTATTTTTCTGTCCATAACTTTTCAAATAGAGAAAAAATTACTTGTGCGCTCCTCAAAGTCATTCCCCATGTCAAAGACTGTTGGGAAACTTTCTGTGAGCAAAAGGAAACATAGTAACCCTCATTATTTATAATCGTGACCAACTGGGAATCCTTCAGGGATGTTATTGAGGAACAATACTACCCTTTCGGAAGTTATGATGACTTGTATACCAAATGGACCACACTGCGACAAGAAAGAGACCAAGTAGTGCCAGATTTCACAAATATCTTCCATACCCTATGCACCAAGATGGGTATCAAAGATTCAGAGTGATATCTGGTGCTCAAGTATTGTGATGCTCTGCATAGATACATCCAAACCAAAATGGAATTTTTGGACATCTCATCCTTGGGTGTGGCCTATCGATATGCTATCAAAATTGAGCAGAAGATCAAACAAAAGACGCAACTATTTGGGCCTGGGAACCCCTCGCAGCAAAAACCAGGAAAGGGAATTCTCAACATACAAAAAAAAGGATAGAAAAAAGATGGACAGTATCATAAAAACCCATCCAATTTGTAAGAAAAAAAGGACACCAGAAAGACAAAGACGGATATCGGGAAGAGGTGCAACTTCCATAAGAGAGATTGACATAACACTATCGATTTTCGCTCAAAGAAATCGCTGGTGGCTGAAGTTAAAGCCTCTGAATCAGATGCAGGTTCTGACTCTGAGTCAGAACTAGAAAGGGGAAGACAAATCATTGATTCAAAAGCCAGTGCCACCGTTGATACCACCAAGCTCCATCCTAGTGAACCAAATGAGCCAGAAGAAGGTGAGTGCCTTTTCCATTCATAGATGTGGTTAAAAGGAACCACATTGCACTTCATTGTTGATAGTGGTATCCAGAAGAACCTCATCTCAGCAAAGGTCGTCAAGTGGCTGGCCTTGCCAAAAACGTCGCACCCGCAACCCTACACCATTGGATGGCTCCGCCAAGGAAGCGATCTCCACGTCAACCAACAATTTCGACTGTGGTATGACATCAAGCCCTTCAAAGACGAGGTATTGCCTGATGTTGATCCTCTCAAAGTTTGTAATGTTATTTTGAGACAACCTTATTTATGGAAACATCATACTGTATATGAGTTCAGGCCTCATAGTGTTATTATTACTTTGAACAGGAAATTGTATAGGATACCCGAGGTATCCCTCCTAGTGCTATTTCCTTGATATCTTCCAAGCAATGCAGGAAGGTCATCTCTCAAACCGGGAAATTTGTCTTCTTCGTGATTTTATCTCGGAGTAAGCGAAAGATCGTAGCCACATCCAGGGCCTCCGTGACCGATTTCTTCACACAACAAAATAAAGTGGATAAGGTCGTGGAAGAATAATCAAATATCTTCTCCTCTCCTACCAGGGTACCTCTGCACTACTAGGTCAAGCATCCCATTGATCTGATCCCAGGCATACAACTACCCAATGGGTTGGTCTACCACCGCTCTCTATTAGAAAATGAGGAGATCAAGAGGCAGATCCAAGAACTTCTCCACAAGGGGCACATCCGTCCTAGCTCATCACCTTATGGGAGCCCGATCATACTGGTGCAGAAGAAAGATGGGACCTAGCGAATTTGCATTGATTACCAGGCTCTGAATAAAATCACAGTCTGGAACTGGTACCCAATTCCCCAAATCGATGAACTCCTTGATCAAATCACAGGGGCCAAATAATTTAGTAAGATTGATCTGAAGTCTGGCTACCACCAGGTAACCATAGAACAAACATATGTATGGAAGACTTCCTTCAAGTCAAAAGAAGGTCTTTTTGAATGGTTTTTCATGCGCCTCAGTTTGACAAATGCTCCAACAAATTTTATGAAGATGATGGATGATATCTTGCAACCTTTCACTAGTAATTTTGTAGTTATCTTTCTGGATGACATCCTCATCTACAACAAGACTTGGGCGGAACACTTGCAGCATATTCAGTGGGTTCTGCAGACCTTGCGACAACACAAACTATATGCAAACTCGGAAAAATGCTCCTTTGGCATGGACAGGGTCCATTACTTAGGCTACATCGTTGATCAGAATGGTGTGCATGTGGATCCAGCCAAGATCCAAGTCATATATGATTGTCTAGCCCCAAACACACTCACTAAGCTTCATAGCTTCTTGGGCCTCGCCAATTTCTATCATAGGTTCGTGTTGGGATTCTATCATATCGCATGGACCCTCAACCAAGTAACCAGGGGTGGCAGTAAGGAAAAATTTGTGTGGGGCCTATCCCAACAACAAGATTTTGATGAATTGAAGCAACATTTGTGCTCATCCCCATTACTTTCATTACCGGACTTGCAACATCCCTTTAATATCAAGACAGATTCTTGGGACTATGATGTGGGCATCGTTCTCACTCAACACGGCCTCCCTGTGGTGTATCATAGTGAGAAACTATCATATGATGTCCGTAAGTACCCTACTTATGAAAAATAAATGTACTACATTGTGCAAGCATGCCGCCAATGGAGACATTACATTCTGAGGAAGGAGACAATCATCCACACTGATCACAAGCCACTACAGTTCATGCAGACCCAAGGAAAATTGCAGAGTGACCATCATCAGAAGTGGTCCACATACTTACAACATTTCCACCTTAACATCAAGTATAAAATAGGAAGTACCAACCGAGTTTCTGATTTCCTCAGCCGACCTCTAGTCGCGACACTCACCATGGTGCTAGACTCTTGCATCCATGAGACCTCTGGATTGCCCCACCACTATGAGACAAACTCTGACTTCTCCACCACCTACCATATGTTGGGAGCAAACTCAGTGGTCGATAATTTCCATCTTCAAGATTCTGGCCACCTGTAAGAAGAACATCATTGCAGAGGCCATTGCCAAGCTCTTCTTTGAACGCGTTTGGGTACACTTTGGGATCCCACAAACCATTGTCTCAGATCAAGATAGTCAGTTCCTCAACACATTCTAGTTGAGCCTTTGGTCACTGTTGGATACCAAGCTCACCAAATCCACTGACTTACATCCACAGATAGATGGCCAAACTGAGGTCGTCAATTAGATGATCATAAATATCCTGTGCATGTACAAATCCAAAAACCCTTGCACATGGGATGCGAGTCTTCCCTATGTTCAACATAGCTACAACTGAGCCCTGCATAGCTCAACTGGCCACAACCCCTTTCAAGTGGGGTTGGGATTCCAAACATTGGGCCCCATGAATGTTGCACTACCCCTAGAGACTACCTCGACCGAATCATTCCCTACTCCAGAAGAAGTTGACAAAGCCACCTTGTTCATTGAGCGGATCTAGCACATCCTCCAACATGTTCATGATATCTTACAGAAGTCTAATGCCAAGTACAAGCAGCACCATAATACACACTATTGGCACAAGGGCAGACCCAGGGTTCAATGCTACAACAACACACCAACAAAGCCCTAACTACCGGCCCTTTCGGCAACACCTATGAAGTAAATGAAGTCTCACCCGAGGTAGAGGTAGGGGTAGTTGCAAGACTCAAGTGTCTACAACCTTAGCTGGGACAAAGATCTATGATTCTATCTTTACAGGGCACTTAGCATAGATCATTCATCAATATTTAACCTTTATTATACTTCGCAGACAACACAAAGCTTCGCGGTGAATACTCAGATGTACAGTATTTCAACACTTAACCATAGTAACCTAGATCAGATCCAGTAGATCAGTACTAAGCATCCTCATACACATCAGATCTAACAATCATATATATATAAGAAGCACAGAGCATAAGTGGATATATCAGAGCACATAGCATAAGAAAAGATGAATACATTGAACCAAAGCACATAGCATAACACACAGATTTACGTGGTTCACCCCCTCCCTGGGATACATCCACCAACTCTTCTCCTTATTTATTAATATCTTCAATCGTCAGTTACAACACAGAGCCTCAAACCCTTCTTCACATAGGACAAAATATCTGTGCAGCTCGCTACATCCTTCTTCCTTGCACTTCAACACAAAGCCTTCTACAACCTCTTACAACAAGTTGCACTTAGCTCTACAAGCCTCTTACAATCATGCACAGAGCATTTACAATCCACATTCGATCACACAAATCTAACTACTAGCACTAAGCCACCGACCATCCTTATATTGCCTAAGTATCTATTTATACATTACAAAAGTGGGCCTAAGCGTGGGTAAACCCATGAGTCGACATCCCTTTCCCACTATATATTCCCCAAAACCCAAAATGGACTCGAAGTGGGCTGAGATCCCTTGATCTCCGCTTCGTCTTGCGCTCCTTCTTTGACTAGCTGTTGAAGTCCCAAAATAGGTCAAAATGACCAAGGTTATCCCAAAACTTGGTCAAGGGCCAACAAGCCCCCAACACTCACCTGTGACTCGTCCAGAGTCACTCTGGTGTGCGAAATTTTTCTTCGAAAGCCTAGAGCTTGGCTCGAGCTTCTTTGACCTTTGGCTTTGTTGTGGCCTCCTACTGGGTGAATTCCAGGGTCACTGTGTCCTTTACTGGTCCTTCCAGGCATTGTTCTGCAGTGATGACGACTTTCTCAATCTTTGCTCCCTGGCTTTCGATCTCGGAAAATAACATGCATGCCTTTTATTGCATCGGTTGGATTCACTGAGAGAATTCCATTAATTTTCTCTCGATCATATGTATTTGCTGCTAAGTTGTGCGTTGTTCATGAGATCTTTTCATTCTATCTACTATAGACAGGGCCTTCAATTGCGCCTGTAATGTATCTGCATGTTGCTTTGCTTCTTGAAGCTGTGACTCCAACGCCTATAACTTTGTATTCTCTGTAAGGTTCTCATAATTATGGGTGCTCTTGTTACTAAGCTGCTTTCACTCCAAGGAAAGAGATTTCAATCTATCAACTGCACTGTGAGCAGTTTCTTCTTGCTGGTCTCTTATCTCCCAAGGGGTCTTAGGCACAGCATGAAGTTCTAGATCGACAATGCATTGCTGAAGCTTTTGTATAACTTCTTCAAGCTATGCCACCTATTGTGGAACTCTTTCTTTAGCCTGTACTTTGATAATAGTCATAGAGCAGGGTGCTCTGTTGACTAGTTCCTTGACTTCAAGCTGCTCTACGAGCAACTGTTCCTTGCTTTGTTGTAGTTCTGATTTCTCTTTGTCCCACTGTACTTGAAGAGAATTTTTTTCTCATTCGACAACATTGCGCTGCTCGACAAGTACTCCCTGAACCTGTGTCAAAGCCTGGGTGGATTGTGCTATGTCTTCTTAAGCTTGTCGAAGACGAGCTTTGACCATATCAGTTATCTGGTAAAGTTGCGATGGCTCATCTCCTGGTTCTACTGTCCCTGCTATCAGAGGTGCAGTGGGGACTGTGTGGCTAGACTGGAGTGCCTACTACACTCCTTGGAGTTCAATATCTATACAGTTATACATCTGATCCTGCTTCTCTACTATCTCCTTTGAAGCATCATTTACCACTGCAACGATGAAATTAAATTCATCCAACCTGAGGGTGGTTCACATATTGGTTACAGGGGTTCTAGGTTTCTTTTGGGAGGAATATTTTAGAGGTGAGACCTTCCTTTTATTCAACGAGTCTTCTTCCTCCCTAGGCGGTGGTACTTCGCCTTTTTGTTGTTCAATTTCTACGCTTTCTATCTCTTCTCCATCAACTCCTTTGTCTGGTGTGATAGAGGCAGTCCTTATAGATGCACTATCTACTTCGTGAACCTCTTCAAGATTCTTCATTTTTCTTGGTCCCGTTGTGTCCAGTACAGTCTTTGGGTTATCAATATCGAACAACTTTGCGGGGTTCGCTGGAATGAGTAGGTCTACTGACCAATCCTTGGTGATCTCTTTGATGTCTTCCTCGGTCAACTTGTAATAAGACTTCAACTGTTGCTTGTGTTCATCAGCTCGCACTGTTATATAAATGAAGTGGCGATTTGTGCTGAAATTCAATAAGGGTCTGAATATGTGGAGCGTGTTTGGGGTAATGCGAGGCATATATTGGATGGCGGTATTCAGTTGGTTGTAGTATACATGGAAGACAACATTCGACTACCAGTGCTTGCTCATATCGGTTGAGTACCATAGGGTATTGAACCTCGTAGTGAAAGGTTCAAATGGCTCGGTCTCTGCGAAAGTGGCACCCTCTGACATCTCTCATGCTATGAAGGTGATCAATATGAGAAGGCAACTGAAATGGAACTCATACCCTTGGTCTTGCGCTTCCCTGCAATCTATTTGGAGCTTATTCACCAAGTACTTCGCCCAATTCATTTGAAGTCCTTCTGTGCACTTCTCTGTGAGATCAACTACGAATCCAGTCACTTGGGTGGGCCGGTTCTTGAGAACTAGCTTCCCTGTGATCATCTGACAGGCAAGGCGCACTGCGCCGCTCTAAATAGAGGCTACCTTTTAGCATCATGTGCCCTTCTTGACACTGCCATAGGTTTCTTTGATCTTCGCTGTTAGCGCTCTGTCTGTGGTCTTTCCAGGATAAAACTCCTGTGGGTCAGGGCCTTGCATGCTGAGTCCTGTGATCCAATTGATCAAGGTCGGATCCAGAGTGACACGACAGTTCAACCACAAGTAGCCTCCATGATAGCAAGTCAAAAGAAACTTTACACACACATTCACCTCCTAGTGCCTACCAAAGTGTGCGATCTTCATGACATTCAGGAATGTTGATTGCGCGAGGTTCTGGGTCCAAGAGTATGGGACGCTCTTTGAGTTCTTTCTCTTCCTCTTCGTTAGATACTTGTGCGGGGTGAGCATACTTTAAACTTTCTTATCGCTGAGGTTGAAGTCGCTAAACTTCAATGCTATGAGCTTGTCCTGATTGGCAGGAACTGCGTGCAACCCTTTTGACAGGTACGTTGTGATCATAGGATACTTGAATTCTCGGGGCACACTGTTACAGTTGATTTCACCATGCAGAGGGGGTAGGTAAGTGGGAAAATTTCTTGGAATCAGTTTAGTGTTCGCAAGATCATCCTTATGCTTCATTCTCTTCTCATCGACCTGTCTAGACGGTTCGACTCGAGTAGTGGATGGAGAAGCTGCTACTCCTCTTGTCGATGATGCTTGGAATCTGATGGACATTCCTATTTTCGACATGAATCTCTCAGTCATTAAATCAAGGAGGACCTCTGTGATGGATTCTTCAACTACAGTGAGCTCATCGGAAATACGCACTTGGGAAAAATAATCGGGGTCACGATGATCTTAGATACTACACTAGGATGAACAATCAGATCGCAATGACCACTGTATACAATCACTAGTTCTACGGGCTTCAAATTCTCAGTTGGAAAAAGTGTTCTTCGGGCATGGCATGATGATCTAAATAAGAAATTCGGCAATGGTCTACTTGCAACGGGTATGAATATTTCATTAACGTTGATCTGTCTGTTATGGAGAGGTCCAATGGTCTGGTGGTGATCCTTTAATGATTTTCTATCCATCCGGGGTGGAATTCAAACAAGTATATCAATCCAACAGCTATATTGCTTTGCCATGACAAAGTGCCATAGGTCGGTGTTCTAATATCCTGGCAAAGCTCCCATTCTGAGAGTTTTCTTTTTACGATGTTCCATCTGGAATCTCCTATAAATTTTCAATCTTTGCCCTCTCCTTACTTAAATTTCTAGCCTTCTTCCCAGTAATCTTCAACTTGGTCTGTCTTTTTCCATTCTGATTCCTATCTTCTTTTATCATAGTCACTGTGCGTTGTTGAGATTCTCTCCGAGGTAATAATTCTTATTTCTCTGGGACAGGTGCTTCATTCTTCTACGAGCCTTCTGACATTCTTTCAGCTTCAACATTGGGGTCTCTAGTGTCAAGAAGCTTCGATCTTTTCTTTTGTTCTTCAATCAACTCTGCAATATTCTTGGTCATAAAATATTTTAATTCTTGTTTCTTTTATTCCAAAACTTTTGCTTCTTCCTTTCGTCTAACTTGATCTCTGTCAATCCAAGGTTTTCCAAGTAACATAGTAAATAGGGTGTTGTCCTCAATAAATATAATAATCTCAAAACCTTCTTCAGTCGAATTTCCATTAGCATTTGTAGATATTTGAGTGAGCCTTCCACATAGGTTTACCAATTTTCCTCTAAAGAGTCCTATTCCTCCTAGTGAAGGGATCATGGTAGGATTCCCTATAGCTTCCTGCGTTCTCTCTGTCATGATATTCATATGTGTTTCCTCATATAGAACACAATCAATGTCGAAGTCCCCTATCCTTACATCGATGCATTATTTTTCTTTAAAGATCTCTGATAATCTGACATGTTGGTGTTCATTCAGGGTTTATTTCATCTGAATTAATACTTTCTCTAATTCTTTCTGAGGTTATGCTATCTTTGGATATGCTTTAGGGTTCAGATTCATTCCTTTGAGCCTAGCAATCATTCTGAGGCAATCCAATACTTCATGATCTAGAGCTTTGTAATGAAGATTACTGGGTCCTCCACCAGGGCATTCCTTAGCTAGATGTCTCGGTTTGCTGCAATTGTAACAGAGGGTTAATCCTCTCTTTCTTGTAACTGATCCCCGGGCTCTTCTGTACTTCGCACCAGGATCATAGGAGCCAATATGCAACAAATTATTTCTAGGATCCT
The DNA here is from genome assembly GCA_032191745.1 of Picea mariana. Taxonomy (NCBI): domain Eukaryota; kingdom Viridiplantae; phylum Streptophyta; class Pinopsida; order Pinales; family Pinaceae; genus Picea; species Picea mariana. The sequence continues at coordinate 13,592 of JASDQU010199412.1, forward strand.
GCATCCATTTGTTGGCCCAAACATTCTTTCTATGCATAGGTATAACATATCTATCATTATACTTATCAGATCTATTCATATCAATCTTTCTTTCATCTATTAATGCCCTAGGTTTTAAGATAGGACAAAATCTATCAGAAATACCTAGATCCATACTTTAGAAACAAAAATTTCCACTTATCTTACTTCTACAGAGCACAAATCTTTCAGATCTAGAACTTTATTACCTTTATCAGAGCACATAGCTTACAGATCTTACCTCTTTTAATCAGAACATTCCACTTTTACCTTTCTTAGAGTACAAAGCGTTTAGATCTTGCTTATTTTCTTCAGTATCAACCTCTTTTCTTGTAGATCTGACCTCTTTTCTTCAGATCTGACCTTTCTTTCTTGGCACAAAGCTTCACAGGTCAAGTAAAACACTGCGCACTAGGGCAACAGATCTACGCATAGATCTTTCTTTGCAGAAAGCTTCTTCTTCTCTAGTTCCCAACAATCATAGTTTTAGGTCCCAACAACGAAAAAATTTGCTGGCATAGGGGCAGACCCGGGGTTCAACGCTACAACAGCACACCAACAAAGCCCTAACTACCGGCCCTTTCGGCAACACCTGTGAAGCAAATGAAGTCTCACCCAAGGTAGAGGCAGGGGTGGTTGCAAGACTCAGGTGTTTGTAACCTTAGCTGGGACACATATATGTGATTCTATCTTTACAGGGCACTTAGCATAGATCATTCATCAATATTTAACACTTATTATACTTCGTAGACAGCACAGAGCTTCACTGTGAATACTTAGATGTACAATATTTCAACACTTAACCATAGTAACCTAGATCAGAACCAGTAGATCAATACTAAGCATCCTCATACACATCATATCTAACAATCATATATATCTAATAAGAACAGAGCATAAACGGATATATCAGAGCACATAGCATAAGAAAATATGAATACATTGAACCGAAGCACAGAGCATAACACATAGATTTACGTGGTTCATCCCCTCCCTGGGGCTACATCCACCAACTCTTCTCCTTCTTTATTAGTATCTTCAATTGTCAGTTACAACATAGAGCCTCAAACCCTTCTTCACATAGGACAGACAATCTGCGTAGCTCGCTAGATCCTTCTTCCTTGCACTTCAGCACAAAGCCTTCTACAACCTCTTACAACAACTTGCACTTAGCTTTGCAAGCCTCTTACAATCATGCACAGAGAATTTACAATCCACATTCGATCATACAGATCTAATTACTAGCACTAAGCCACCGACCATCCTTACATTTCCTAAGTATCTATTTATACATTACAAAAGTGGGCCTAAGCATGGGTAAACCCATGAGCCAACATCCCTTTCCCACTATATATACCCAAAAATCCAAAATTAACTCAAAGTGGGTTGAGATCCCTTGATCTCCACTTCATCTTGCACTCCTTCTTCGACTAGCTGTCGAAGTCCCAAACTAGGTCAAAATGACCAAGGTTATCCCAAAACTTGGTCAAGGGCCAACAAGCCCCCAACACTCACCTGTGACTCATCCCAAGTCACTCTGGTGTGTGAAATTCTGCTTCAAAAGCCTCAATCTTGGTTCGAGATACTTCGACCTGCTGCTTTGTTGTGGCCTCCTTCTGGGTGAATTCCAGGATCACTGTGTCATTTACTGGTCCTTCCAGGCACTGTTCTGCAGTGATGATGACTTTCTCAAGCTTTGCTCCCTATATTTCAATCTCATAAAATAACAAGCATGCCATGTATTGCATCGGTTGGATTCGATGAGTGACTTCCATCAATTTTCTCTGGATCACATGTATCTACTGCTAAGTTGTGTGTTGTTCATGAGATCTTTTCATTCTATCCACTACAAACAGGGCCTTCATCTGCGCCTGTAATGTATCTGCATGTTTCTTTGCTTCCTGAAGCCGTGACTCTAGCACCTGTAACTCCGTATTCTCTGTAAGGTTCTCAAAAGTAAGGGCGCTCTGGTTACTGAGCTGCTTGCACTCCAAGGCAAGAGATTTCAATCGATCAATTGCACTACGAGCAGTTGCTTCTCACTGGTCTCTTATCTCCTGAGGGGTCTCAGGCACAGCGTGAAGTTCAAGATAGGAAATGCATTACTGAAGCTTCTGTATAACTTCTTCAAGCTATGCCACCTATTGTGGAACTCTCTCTTCACCCTATACTTCGATAATAGTCATAGAGCGAAGTGCTCTGTTGACTAGTTCCTTGACTTCAAGCTGCTCTGTGAGGAACTGTTCCTTGCTTTGTTGTAGCTCTGCTTTCTCTTTGTCCCACTATACTTGAAGAGAAAGTTTTTCTCATTTGACAACATTGCGCTACTTGATAAGTACTCCCCGAACCTGTGTCAAAGCCTGGGTGGCTTGTGTTGTGTCTTCTTGAGCTTGTCGAAGATGATCTTCGACCATATCAACAATCCGATGAAGTTGAGATGGCTCATCTCCTGGTTCTACTGTCTCTACTGTCAGAGGCGCAGTGGGGACTGTGCTACTAAACTGGAGTGCTTGCTACACTCCTTGGAGTTCAATATCTATACGGTTATACATCTGCTCCTACTTCGCCTCCTACTTCTCTACTATCTCCTTTGAAGCATCATTTACCACTGCAACGATGAAATCAAAGTCATCCAACGTGAGGGTAGTTCGCATCTTGGTTACATGGGTTCTAGGTTTCTTTCGGGAGGAATACTTCAGAGGTGAGACCTTCCTTTTATTCAACGAGTCTTCTTTGTCCCTAGGTGGTGGTATTTTTCCTTTTTGTTGTTCAATTTCTGCACCGTCTATCCCTTCGCCATCACCTCCTTCGTCTAGTGTGATAGAGGAAGTCCTTACAGATGCAATGTCTACTTCGTGAATCTCTTCAGGATTCTTCATTTTTCTTGGTCTTGGTGTATCCAGTACAGTCTCTGGGTTATCAATATTGAATAGCTCTGTGGGGTTCGCTGGAATGAGAAGATCTGCTAACCAATCCTTGGTGATCTCTTTGATGTCTTCCTTGGTCAACTTGTAATAAGAATGCAACTATTGCTTGTGTTCATCAACTCGTGTTGTTATATAAATGAAGTGGCAATCTGTGCTGAACTTCATTAAGGGTCTGAATCCGTGGAGCATGTTCAGGGTAATGCGAGGCATAGACTAGATGGCAGTCTTCAGCTAGTTGTAGTATACATGGAAGATGACATTTGACAACCATTGCTTGCTCATATCAATTGAGTACCACAAGGTACTAAACCTCGCAGCTAAAGGTTCAAATGACTTAGTCTCTGGGAAAGTGGCACCCTCCGGCATCTCCCATTGTATGAAGGCAATCAATATGAGAAGCCAACTGAAATGGAACTCATACCCTTGGTCTTGCGCTTCCTTGCAATCCAGTTGGAGCTTATTCACCAAGTACTTTTCCCAATTCATTTGAAGTCCTTCTGCGCATTCCCTGCAAGATCAACTACGATTCCAGTCACTTGGGTGGGTTGGTTCTTGTGAACTAGCTTGCCTGCGATCATCTGATAAGAAAGGAACACTACACCACTCTGAATAGAGGCTACCTTGTAGCCTCGTGTGCCCTTCTCGACATCGCCACATGTTTCTTTGATCTTCGTTCCTAGCGCTCTGTCTGTGGTCTTTCCAGGATAAAACTCATGTGGGTTAGGGTCTTGCATGCTGAGTCCTATGATCTGATTGATCAAGGTCAGATCTACTATGACACGATAGTTCAACCAGAAGTACCCTTCATGATAGCAAGTCAAAAGAAACTTTACGCATGCATTCACCTCCTGGTGCTTGCAAAAGTACGGGATCTTCATGACATTCATGAATGTTGACTGTGCGAGGTTCTGGGTCCAAGACTATGGGACTATTGAGACCCAAAATTGACATCCCCATTACCCTATTATACTCCTTATCCATACCTTTTTGGCCTACCTAAAGCTTGAGTGAATGACAAGAACGCTACCATTTGCCAGTAATAAGGTCATAAGGTAAAGTATGGTTAACTCATACATTTTGTAGTTTATTGAGTTGGGGAATTAACTATTTTATGTACTAATGATTTATTTTATCATATATAAATCTTTGACCTCTAGATATCCAACATTCCTGTACCAGCTCAGCTATCTGGTACCTGTGCACCAAGACTGCAACTATCCGAATCTAGTACCAAACGCATCCGGTACTAAAATTTTATTTGTTGCGATCCGGTAACAACGGCCACACACTGTCATGATCCGGTACCACCTTTTGCGCACTGTCATGATCTGGTACCATCTACCTGTTACGATCCGGTACTAATATGGAAGAGCCTAATGCACTAAGTTAAGTTCTAGATCTCGCCTAAGCCAATTGGTGGACGTATATTTGCTTTAGCAAGGCTATGATAAGAATAGTTTGTCGATTGCCTCATCCTCATGCACTTTGTGTCATGGGGATGAATCTAAATATGTAACCAAATGATTGAACTTAACAACTGATTGATTTGAAAATCACTTCACCTCCTTGTGTTTCATGATTAAGACTATTAAATAGTTGTGGCAAGGATGGTGGAAGAGAGGAGAGTTAGCATATTACCAATATGTAAAGAAACGTATGATAGTACAGAACATATTCTGAGTGAATATTAATGGAATGTCATTTTACCTCCATATTCTGATTATCTATGATTAAGTGTGAGTTGAGTTGTTAACGAAAGTTTGATTTTATGTTTGAAATGTGAGTAAGAATAATGTGTGTGTTGAAGATAAGCCTCCTGTGGACTTCAGTGGCTGACCTGTTGAAGTAGCAAGGGCTCACTGCCCAACAAAGGTCAACCTCTTTGTAGATTAACATTAGTATTTATTTTCAGTAGTGTAAACATTAAATTAGCTGAAGCTTTAACTCTATTAGATGATGGCAATATAGCTTAGACTAGGATTTCCATTATATAATTGTTTAGAGATCTTTATTTGCTCTATTTTTGCATATGCTATGTTCTCATGAATTTGATTTCCTTGAGTGATCATAGATGTTGGAAGAAATAGTCAAAATTATTTGGATAAGAACGAGTGAAGTTCATTGTGAACCACAACAAAACCAACATATTGACTATTGAACTACCCATGCTATGCTTTGATGATTGATGTGTGATTTCCCTTTCAGAAGTGTGGATCACATAGTTAGTTTTCTGGGTCAAATAGCAGAGTTGATCTGTCAAACCAACTCCATCTCATACTTGCATGTGCCATAATAGAGTAGATAACCTCTTTGTGAAAGACAACCAAAGTGCATTGCAGTCTTCTATGTTGATTTGTTTCCAGCATACATAATCTAGTTGAATTCTATACTCGTGACATTAGAAATTACCTTTCTTACCGGCGTCTTGTAACTCTGTTGATTACGAATCCCAGATTGATAATTAATGAGTGCATTATACTAAACATATAAGCAGTGGATGCCTTTATCAGTTGTCAGTCTGGTGAGATGACTATATTTAATGGCACACATAGCCAAAAACTTGTCCTCTTCCCTCCTACCCAACCGGCACAGGAAATACCCATTTGGTTAGAAAACCCTTATGGAGAGGAAGATTGCATCAGACCTCTGTTAACACTTGAACAATTAAGAGGAATACAAGAACAATCAGATGAACAAGTCTTAAGCTTATTTTTGGCTGACACAAATTGCATTGAATACCCAAGGTCTTTTGCAGAATTGTCACATATTTTTAGTT
>JASDQU010199413.1:0-13480 GCA_032191745.1 Picea mariana
ATCTTTACACATGGAAAATGTAAATCTTAGGCTATTGGGAGGATTGACTAGTTTCATATATCTTTGATTGTGAAGTGTCACAATACTTAGGAGTGGGGGAGGGGTTTCCTAAGCTGAAAAATGCTAAACACTGCCATCTATATTACAAGCCATGAGAAGAGGAAGTAGGAACTCTATCAAATTTTGTCATATTGTTTTTTTTCTTCCAATATATTAGGCTAGTATATCAACATTCATTTGTATTGGTATGACAAGTCTTATATTGCAGACATAAATTTGTGTGTTTTAAGCCTGTTGTGCATTTTTTGTTTATGTATGCAATGAAAGACTTCTTACACTTAAATAACAATTACAAATCGATAGCAAATGCTAAACACTACCATTTGTATTACAAGCCCATGAGAAGAAAAAAAGTTGTTTGTATTGTTTTTTTTTTGTAAATAAAAGTATTACTATATTAGAAGCTTCCAAAAAAACCAGTTTAACATTGCCAAGTCATACGGGCCGCAGTTACTGGACTGCCCCATCTCGGAGGAAACCAGTCCAGCCGGCCCGTTAAAGTTGGGCTATTAAGTCATAAGAAAAATAAAGAGAACATAACTTGTCTGTTGCATACCTATTGGACCTAGACATTTAGACACCTGGAAACTAAGCAAAGTAAGCCTAGACACCTGGCTTGTAGGTGGGCCAAGTGGCTGGAGGATCCGCGGGTCCATGCTCATAGTACCCAGGCTCGTCTTGCTCCTGATTGCGCTCAGCTACAGTGGCACTGTTCTCATGCATATCCTCCTCCTTGTGCTTGCCTGGTGTGCTCGTCTCAGGATGCAGAACGCCATCTCCCTCGACTCCGGGGTCTTCATCTTCGGCTTCTGCGTCAGAATTTGGAAACAAGGCATCACGCAAGGATGCCAGAATTTGGATATAGTCGGCCACCTTAATCTCTGTGACCTCCACCCGAAAGTGCAAGTGTGCAACCTCCTGCCGCAGCTCAAATACCAGGGTGTACAGAGTGGCTAAGTTGTCCCTGAGTTGTGCTTTGTCAAAGGGAGCCGGGCTACCTGTTGCTGGCAGACTGAATTGACTCTGAGAGGCTTGGCCGTGGCCCAAGTTGCTGGCAGGAGGTTGGGATGGTCCGGGGTCGGGGAGAAGCCTATGCAAAGTAATTGAAGTATTTGGGATAATGGCCATGGAGCCAAAATGCGGAGGCTGCAGATTTACAGGGGATGAAACTGTTTGAAGGTTGGGCTGAGAATCGTCGGAGGAAGTGTCTGGTGGAGAGAGCGAAGGTCGTCGAGGCTTCCACGACGCTCCTCGCCGTGGTTTGCCTCATGGCCTTGTCATGGAGCAGTCGATAGGAAGTGCAGAGAGAGCGAAGTTCAAAGAGTACCGGGGGGGGAGGGGCTCTTGCTCGCACCAGAGGAGACAAGCAGGGTGACTGCCTAGCTTCGGCGGAATGAGCCCGAATAACATAACCGTCGCCATTATAGCCCAACACATTTGAACTTGCAGCGAAAAGACTCCTGCGTAAATGCCCTTCATATCAAAATTTAAGCGATTAAATACCCGGTGGGGTGACTGGCCATTGCACATGCCTGGCATGCGTGTCCATACCACGGCGCCAAGTACCCTCGACCGCCACTTGCCACGATATCCCTTGTGACACCCCATCCGGGGAAAAGTTGTTTGTATTGTTACAAATCGATAACAAAGGCAATAAAAAATGGATGTTATAATTTTATTCATGCTCATTCTATCCATGCTCATGTTCATCATGACTTCCAAAAATCGTCTAATCTGGATGCTATGGGTGAATGTATGTTTACTATTGGATATTTTTCACCTACATAAGGGATTGGATGGAGTGCCATATGGAGGACCAGATGGAGTGCCATCTAGAGGATCAGATGAGGTATTGTATACACTATAAATTATCATGATCGCGTTCAGTTATGAACACTTAAGTTTGATTATGCCCATTGCAGTGATGAATTAAATGATGTATTTTTAAAATTTCATTTTGTGATCAAATTAAAATTATGAATTAATTTTATGATCAAATGTCCAAGTCAAAGACTTGGACATTGATCAAATTTCTTACACGATTTAGTTTTACCTCCAAAGTACAAACCATTCAAATTCAAACTCGGTCAAATTATGATTACACATGGAATTTTTGTATGACTAATTCACCCACGATTCAACCGTTTTCATAACCATTGCATTAAGGAATGAGTAATATATCTCGATTGCTCATACCCTGTCTATTTCACTCATCCTCTACTTTCTATATCGTGCTCACCCTCTGCCCAATTTTTTCCTCCTTCTCATCCCTTTCTTTGTAACCATGCCCAATCATCATGAACTGTCTTCCTACACTTAGCTACTAGCCATTCCATAATTCGCATCATGTAGGGAAGTCTTCCTCTGTGTGGGTTGGGGACTGTTCTTTTCCAGTATCCAGGGGCATGATGATGACGTATCTCTCCAATTCACTCTCAGGTTCGATGGGAGATTTGATCACATATGGTCTCTGGTATTTTCTATCTCTAAAGAATCCATTTCTTTGGCCATGAAATTTCCATGGGTTGGGGACCGGTGGTTCAAACACCATAAGTTGCCACGCCAAAGTTATAATCGGGTGTTCAAGCCTGAATAACAAAATGTCTATGGAGATAAAGGGTATTCTAAAGAGTGGATCAAATATGAATTAATAAACCCTCTGATCATAATTACTAGGCTCATTACCCATGAAGGTAGGTACTTTGTTTTTAAATCCTATCATTTATGTCTTTTGGCCCATTTTCAATTCAAAAAACCCCAAAATTTTCCCTTCTATTTTATGAAAATCCTCGAGAATATGTCTTCCCAGGTCCTCAAAAATTTGGCCAACCCTCACCACAACTTATTTTACCATGGCCTCATTAAATTGCTTGTTATATCAGAATTGAAAAAATAGAGTAAAACATGGGAATATTTCCTCTATCAATTTTCGAATACCCATCTCATAGTTAATACAAGTAAGAAGTTGATCAATTTAGGAACTGTTACCCCACATAATCCTCACCCTCCAAAAACTCCAAACCCTCTAGTTCAAACTATCTCCCTGTCTGATAAGAAGGCCAAGAAAATTATTGATTCCCCTATCGCCTCATTTGGTAAGAAAATTAAGAAACCTGATAATAATTCCCAATTACCTTCAACACCTATAGATTCTAAACCCAAGAAATTGCAAGATTTATTTCATCAATATTTTTCCTTTGGTTCCTACAAAGAGGAGATGATCTAATTGATTCAAGGAGAAATCCTTTCGAAGAAGCACCCGAAGTACGAGTGGAAAGTCCAATATAAAGCCTCCAAGTACTTAAGATCTTATTCAATTGTCTTCCGACCATGAGAGCCCCCACAAAAAGCTTAAAGAAGTTTCTGCAGAGGAGTCTAAGCCCGATAAAGAGATAAAATCTGAACCTATCACACCAAGTCTACCTCACAAAGACACTCTTACTCCCTCTTCCCATATTCCTACACCTTATTCTAAAATTGACATACCTTATACATATATCAAGGAGCCTAAGCCTTCCTCTCTTGAGACATTTGATCAATCCCCAACTATTGAGTAATTTCAAAAAGAGAATGCTCAGTTGCTTCAACATCTGGCAAAACAAGAAACCGTGGATCAACATTTGCACCATGACAATGTTGTCCTGCAAGAAAAAGTAAACTCTCTTTAGCGATTGGTCGATTAGATGACTACCACCAATCACAGTCTTAGGATGTAGTTGAAGCATCGTAAAAGTCCTAAGCCAAAGTCCCCAGGGCATGACGGAGAAGCCTCTAAAGATAATCTACCCCCTCCTTCATGAGTATAGATATGTCGGGTGACAAATTTTTGTTGCAGAGGGACCTACAAACTCTTAGGCGTGGGAGAAATGTTGATTTGGTGTTTTGATTGTTTTTCTGATGCCCAAGCCTCTTTTGCATATGGAAGTTATACACTTTATGCTTTTATTTAGCTCTTTTTAAAGGTATTATTAGGTTTTGTGCACCAATTCACCATGGAACAACATGAGGTATGTGTAATCRTTGTTTTGCAATGATTTTATGTTAATTTATCTTCAATTGAGTGATTACAATTTCCTAACATTTCTTGTTTGCTTGCAACAGGACAAAAATGTGATCCGACCTTCCATCCAGTCCTTCCTCCAAAAMTTCATCTGGCACTTCATCTGACACTCAATATGACTCTCGGAACGCAGTGGAGTTTACGGTTAACATATTGGCGAGCTTCTATGGGAAAATCAGAAACATGGGTTTTGTGCCTACYCATGCCCTCCAGCTATGCAACTCATCGCATTCAAACTTGAGCAGTTGCATCAACTGCTATTTTGAGCACACAAGGCTATTGGAGGATATACGTTCTGTTGATGAAACATTAATGAATTTTTGTTTTTAGAGGGTGTCAATCCTTTTAGTGTTCAACCTCTCAAGCCGTGCACTCACTCTATAAATACTTGTTGGTTTGTGCCACCAGGGACACGATTTTTTATATATACATATAGACATTATCTCAGATTTTTCTATAAAATCTGTTTTGGTGATTACTATAAATGTTGTGTTAATTCCGTGACTGCGTTTTTACCTTGAAGTAGTGCCACGACTGTCCGGGGGCCCCACCAGTGGTCTGGGTAGCTTGTGCATATTAGTGTATATTCATATTTTTTCATTTGGCTTTCATAACCAGCTAGCTTCAAGTTACTTGTTTAAATCATATCAATGTGTATATCTTTTCTAACTTGTAGATCGCTTCCTGGAGTGTATGTGTATTATAAAGTATTTATAATCATCCATGTTTACTTTTTTAATTATGATACCTAACACTTTGTTATGCATGTTGAAATTTAATTTTTTATAAGTTGTTTACCTATGCTATCATATCTCTTTGTTTCTATTTATAAAATTGTAAATCATTCCACGGTCTGGTCACTTATGCAGTGTTTCTGTTAGCCACATATACTTTAATAGATTAGGTCAATTACTTCTTGTAGATTTACATAAACTTCTCACTTTAGTTTTAGCAATAGAATGCTAGGATCAGAGTTGATTTTGAATTATGATTTTGAATTATGTCCTAGTTATGATTTTTAATTAGTAGTAGTTATGAGTTTGTAGGCTTGCATGAATTATTAATTTTGTATAGAAAATTTTCTAGTATTAGTGTGATAGAACAAGTGATTGATTTTGAATCTCTTTTGAACAATCTTTGTAGACCATATGGATTACAAGAAAATCTAATGTTGTTTTTATGATGGCAAAGCTTTCTATAGATTGCCTTATCCATACTCTGCAGTGTCTGTAGACGTTAGCATCGAGTTGATTCTATTTGAATTGTCATTAGTGATTATATACCATCGTGATGTAATTTGACACCGTAGACACAATCATCACATTTGAATATTGTTACAACACTCTTGATTTCAGTTAGGTAGATTAGTGTAAATATAAGGTTTATTCCTTGCAAGATAAAAGTAATTGTGAGTTTTTGCTTTAAGAATAGAGTTCACTTGTAAAGCTTGTTCTGACAGATTKTTTACTTATTCATAGATTGCTTGTTCATTCAGAAAGTTGCTTACTTAGATTAAATAGTTCATAGTCCTAAATTTCTTAAAGCTCATTAGTTAAAGGTTTCTTTGTATATTTAACATAGAATATGTTGTTTACATGGATTTTAAAAKTCATCTTTTAAAGTAGAACTGTAAATTGACAAAGAGTGTTGATCCATAGGATAAACCATCCTCTTAGCTARTTAATCTTTATGTTATATTTTCTTTCTACCTTGACTCATACTGTGTCATAACTCTAAGTKTACTTACCCTGGTTGACAATTTAATTAAGGGAAATTAGTACATATAGTTTACCCATCAACGATTAGATTGGCTAGAAACTAGGGTTGACAATCTGTATGTACTGGAAGCTCATAAGAAGTGTAAACGTGTCTTTCCCTCTATTTCCTTAGCCTTTAGGTCGATAGGAAGTGACTTGAAGGCTACACTAACTATTTCTTGAGCCCAAGACATGATACGTATGTCTATGTATAGTCATTTTTTAATGTAATACCCTTACAAGGTTACCCGTATTCCTTTCCTAACTGCTTACCCAAGTCACTAGGGCTCTAACTTGAGGGTTTCCTAACGTCATTAAGTGTTGTATAATAGAAATAACAAGGGTTAGTATAAAAACATAATAACTAGATGGCGAGATTATGTTGTTACGACGTAGGTACCACTACCAGTGGAGATGCTGGTCTAAAATGAAAATTCAAGTGTTTCCTAACATCATGATGTGTTGTATAATAGAAATAACAAGGGTTAGTATAAAAACATAATAACTAGAATTTATCAGAAGCATGAGCAAGCCAACCCTTGGGAAATTTTGAGTTACTACATTGTACATTAGTTCTCTTTACCTATTTTAAATTTTGTAACTATAATATAATATAATATAATATAATATAACCTTAGGAACAATGACAACGCCCGCTCATAGTTTTAATCTAATAATTCAAAATATATATTTTTTATTATGAAATTTTATAAAATTTTAGGTATGTTACATCTTCTAATATCCATATATAAATATGGGATTGAGGACATCCTCCCTCATAGGATGATTATGGATTAGAATTAAATTTGTTTTTGAATCAATATCTTTTTTGGTTGGTTTGTTTCACTTATGTTTTGATCTTTTGACACTTATGAGTTTCATAGTCATTTTTTGAACTTTTTTCACTAATGTCTTTGTCCATTCTTTGTTTCCATATATTTGGATGATAATAAAATGCATCAGATGCATTTTATTAGTAAAGGAAAAGGTATGATTTTTTAATCTATTAAAAATGTACATGTATAACTATAATCTTCGAATGAAAATATGGCATCACGAGTGTGGTGAAAATGAGCATAAACAATGAATGAAGAGTAATCATCACCTAGTGTAACCAATGCTAAGTGGACTATTCAAAATCATGAGAAAATGGGTCAATTGTGACTAATGCTCATGTAATACCTCAATTTTAACACTAAATTATAATGTAATAAATCATGTATTAACTGTATAATGTGGTTTATGTGATGGGAGTAAACACATGTGGTTTTATTTGTAATGACCTTATGTTGCATTGTAAATATTCCTAGTGTGGATCTCAAGGCCAAGGCCTGGTTAGTGAATGTGTATGAGTCCTAGTGGGAGCTAGGATTATGGTCTGATTGTTATATTTTCCATGATATTCTTATGTATGTGTAAAATAATCTATAAAAAMAAAAATGAATAATTGTATTATATCCACCAAAATGGTTCTTGATGAAGTAACAAAAGGACCATGATACCACAAGAAGGGAATAGGCAATGGGGTTGTTGGGTGATTTGACCTTGTCATTGTCCTTTAGAAGTAATACCMTTCCTTACAAACTTTCCAATTAATATTTGAATTGTGTGCATACAAAGTACAAGTGTCATATCCTTGGGAAGAGAGAAGACCTCATGTAAGAAAATATATATCATTGTCTTTTCCATGAATTCTATCATTCTATCATTCAACCATTCATGGGGAAATGATCCCAAATCAATATTCCCCTACCATGTTATGGGGATGTTTCCTTTGTTTTTATGTATGTTATTACTACAAATGGAAATATAATCCCCAATGTTTGTGTCTTTTAAGAGCATATAAAACTTGGGGAAACCTGCTACTGAAAAGTGAGAGAAAATGGGATGGTTTACGAGTGAAACCGTGGTTAGATTGTCGAATGTTATTGAGGAAAAAACCTTCAAATATAAAACCCTATTATTGTTCCTCATTATCTCTCTTGAAGTTAAGTGTTTTCTATCCCAGGTTATTCCTAGAAGGCATCCAATAGTTAGACTCTTTCTGCATTCACTAAAGAGTACTATAAGGAAATAATATCCCTAAAGAAATGATGAGTAGATAAAGGGTATATCCTCCTTGTGTTGTGTAAGTTAGTGCAAGATAATGCCAAGGTTGATGGATTGGATGAGGTCATAGAGAGAATTGTAGTGAGAAAATGGGATTTTCATGAGAGTAATGAGTTGGGATGAGTGGGAATAGAGCCTTGTGTTGAAATCTTCTTACTCCAATCCTAGGTATCATGTTATCTAGTGATTTCCTTACTGCAAATTAGATTAGAAGCTCACAAAACAAAAACACATTGTTGGAATATTCAACTCAATAAATATAACGAAAGAAAAACTGGAAACCAAATCATGCACACATAAAAACCAATATTTTTGGGTAGATACCCCTAGAAAAACCCTAGAGGGAAAAATAGTACATAGATAATTTTATTATGATAAAATTAGGGCTCTCTAACAAGGATAATGTCCCACTAAGAGAAATACAACTGTAGACAATCTTGGAAAAGTATGATCTGTTGTACGATCCATATCTGCATGATTTTCGAGGTGTACTTGCCTTACCTAAAGTAAGCCCACGTATATGCTTCTGTCTCCACGTATTTCTGTGTACATGGCCCCAAGAACTGTATACAAAAATCTGTACGATGCACCCTTTCTTGTGCATTCACTCTTCTAAAACCCACTTGCAGCTGCCTCTATTCTCTCTTCTCCTTGACCTAATATCTAGATGGAATTTCTTCTCCACATATCCAAGATCTCACTGAATCACAGTCCTTTGTGATTCAACTCTCTCGGTGTGAATTATTTTCTCCTTTACCCTATCCTTTCTTTTATAATCTTGAGTTATGACCAAACCCTAATCTCCAAAGTGGTTCATGGTTGAGATTACCTCTCTCCTCACTTGAGATCAATGGCTAAGATTAAATGTTAATTTATTTTAACATTTCCTTAAATAAATCAACTGATTAATAAAACCACTTTACTTTAATAATTCCTTTAATTAAAGTAAAGTTAAATATAAAAGGATTTGGGATATTTCCACACATCTAGAAACATAGACCTATACAGAAATCCTTGTCTGATGCTACCAAACATCAACACTCCCTCTTAGCGAGGAAGGTATTTTTCACCACTCCAATTTTGTCTCTGAAGAACACAAACTTCCCTTTAACCAAGGGTTTGGTTAGAATATATACAATTTTCTCATTCATGGAAATAAATTAAAGCTTTACTGCTCTCTTCTAGATCCTATCTCAAATGAAGTGGTATATGATCTCAATATTCTTGGACCTATCACGAAATACTAGATTCTTCGAGAATTTGATACAACTTCGATTATCAAAATATATCATGGTAGGCTCCAAATACTGATTAAATAAACCTGTAAGAAATTTGCAAAGCCAAGTGGCTTCAAAAATATCCATACTTGTTGTCATATACTCTTTCTCAGCTGAACTGACTTCTACAAAAGTTTACTTCTTGCTGAAACAAGTAATCACTACTAATCCCAAACTGAAGCAGCACCCCAAGGTGCTCTTTATATCTATTACACTCCTTGCACAATCTAAGTTTCTATATCCTTTCAAATCCAATCCATCTCCTTCAACATATCTCAATCCATACTCCATTATACCTTGCAAGTATTTGAACACTTTTTTCTTTGTTATCCAATGAACCTGCTTCAACTCCACCATGAAATGACTCAAGGATTTCACGTCAAAACATATATCTTTCTCGGTGTTGAAAAAATACATCAAGGGCGATATCATCTACCTATATATCATGAGATCCACCTACTATCAATATGAAGTGAGAACCTTCTTCAGATTGGTATCCATAAGTGTAGCCATCGGTGTACATTCCTCCATCCTGAATCTCCTCAAGATATCAACTGCATACTTCCCTTGTCCAAGGAAGATATTACCTGATACATTTCATACCTCTAACCCCAAGAAATATTTCATCAAGACAATGTCCTTTATCTCAAACTCAGTAGCTAACTCTACTTTGCACCCTACAATAATCTCCTCTACACATGCGAGAAACAAATCATCAATGTAAAAAACCAATATTAGTGTATTCGTTTCAACAAGTATGAAGTACAATTTAGGATCTACCTCACTCTTGCTAAATCTCATACTCTACAAGTATCTGTCAATCCTAWAATACCATGCTATGGGTGCMTGTATGAGTCAGTACAAGGCTTTCTTAAGCCTACACACATTAGACTCCCTCCCATGTACCTCAAAGCTATGCARTTTCTCTATATATACTTACTCCCCAATGATTGCATTGAGGAAATATGTTTTCACATCCATCTAACGTATCCTCCACCTCATAACTAAAGCAATAGAATTAACAAMTTGTATAGAATCATACCWGGTGACTGGATAAAATGTCTCCTTGATGTCCACTCCCTATTTATGGGAGAACCCTCTCACCACAAACCTCACCTTGAACTTCTTGATGCTACCATCTGTAGCTTGCTTGATCTTGTCGAGCCACCTGAAACTCACAATTGACTTCCCCTCTAGTATCAACACTATTTTTKATGTTTGAATCAGTTAATATCGAAACAACAACCTCATGAGGATATAAATCCCCCTGTGTTTTTATAGAGGTGGTACTCCTCTTTAAATTCTTTAAATATTTGTCTTTGAATATATTGAGATAATGATATAAAATGGGAGAATTCTAGATAGAAAGATCCAAATCTTTGTCACTCAAATAAATGAAAATATTGAAAAGAATATATATGCATTCAATAATTCTTGAGAAATGGACCAGGAGCCTTCACTCATAACATGATGTATTTTCAGAAATATAATACAAAGATGATAATTACAGAAAATAGGAAATGAGACTCACATCTATCACAATATTTAAATATTTTTTATCACATTCAAGGAGAGAAATATAAATAGGCCCACATATCATAGAACGAAAAGAGTATTTTTATTAATATCAAAAGAGAATATGATAGTAAAAACTTTAAATATCCAATGCTAAAAAATCAGAGTTTTAAAAAATATAATTAAAGTTTATCCTCGAAGTAGTTATTTGGGATTTCTCAAAAACTAATATAGTATTTGATAATCTTAGAAAATAAAATGAATTTGTACAAATTGGACTGGGATCAGGCTCCCATGGACCATAAAATAAATAAAAGTAATAGGAACAGGTTGAACCTAAAAATAAGACAAAAAAGAAATATGAGAAAATTGGTTATTCTTTTCTTGGGATGGATAAAACACAACTGAATGATTTTCTGAACATGAAGATAAATGAATTGGGAAGAATGTGATCTATGTTACTGACTTTGATGGAATATACTCACTCATTTTATTTATGATTTCCCTCTTGTATCATCCCTTGCTGTGGTTGCACGACCAATACCAACTTCCTCTAGATGATATTCTTCGGTTATCTTGATTATGGTTTGTTTCAATCAATTTTCAGTTGATAAGCTCTTCAATATTTCCACGTGTTCCTCAAAATGTTTCCTTGTCATAAATATGGAATTAAAAATTAAATTTGGGTCTTGGACCTCCCCTGTAGTTCTTGCCAAGTCTATTTTAGTCAATTTGTGATACAATGCTTCCTTTTTTACAACCAAGGTATCACAATCATCTAATATTTATTTTAGGACATTTACCTTTTTTATCCAACAATCTTTCAACTTTTTTATTCGAGTAGAGGAAGGTAGATATTCTTCTTTTCTTTTCAATTCAGTCATTCTAGAAACCTTTAAGATAAATTTGATAACAACATATTTATAGAAACCTTATTCATTATTAAGATCAACTTGGAGATATTATCTTAAATTTTTTGAACTTGGAACCAAAAGAAATAATATTATTCCCTACATCCTATGCCTCCAAAATAAGAGACATTCTCTTTTTAATATTTTCTCCAACAAACCGCTTGACTGCAGCCAACAAACTTGATGTTCCATTCAATTTCAACTCAGGTGTTCCATTGAGATTTATCCAAGGTTGAAGAATAGCAATTGGATTTGAAAAAATAGGAGGTGGTATCAAAGCATATTCCAATTCTTTAATCTGTTCTTTAAGAATTGCATTTTTATCTTCCATCTCACCAACTAAAACTTCTAAAGTGTCACTAGTAACTCTATGAATGTGGTAAATTCTTGATGCTAGGACTCCATTTAGATCAATCTCTGTCTTTTTATTGGATTATTTTTCCCTTTAAATTTACTCGTTCAAACATTAACTTATTTAAATATTTGTCATATAATGTGCTATAGAGGGTCAAAGATTCTTATTCATAAAAGACAGGCTCTTGAGTCACCAATTTTGCTACTATTCCTCTACCCTGTTGAACCCTTTTCTCATCATCTGGAAACTATATATCCTCAACGTTTGTGTCCAGATCCATGTCTTACAGAAGAATGTCCTCATCAGATATGATCTCTTGTATTTCATGTTGATTATCCTTCCTTTTCCTCTTACTTTTTATTGGTAATTTGTGAGTTTTTTCAACATACGTTTTGAGGTGATTAGGATCATCACTATCACCTGAATTATCAATTAAATAATTATGTTTCTCTTTCATAAAAATTCAAGAATTTTTCTTGGGTGTTACTTCTCTAAGAATAAATTTGAGACTTTGTACTTCTTTAATTTAAAACCCTTCCATGTTGTTAATGTGCTTCATTTTATTGATAATAGTCTCAAGTTTTGCACCTAATGCTTCTTCAGAATTGTTCTAATCATTTTATCCTTATCCATATGTAAAAGTGTTTATGTATGATGTATTGAAACCTACAAATATCATATGATTCATAAAACATTGTTGGGGGTCAAACCCCTTCAATTGATTTTCCAATTTTATATTATACTGGTCAAATTGGGTTGCAAATTCATCAAATTTTGAAGCAGTTTTCAAAGTAGTCTCACCAACTTTCCATGTAAATGGAATGAATTTCCTTTTCTTCCTTTGATAAAATAAATTGTCCCAGAATTTGTATTTTCTATAGACTTCTACCATGAATATATTATCTGGTACATAAAACATAAGTTAAATTGGGGCTCCTCGAGAGCAATAAAAACTGATTATGCTATGTTTTTCATTTTATTCAAAATTTCCCCTTTTATCTAAAAATGTTTCTGCCTCTAATGAAAATATTGAAGTAATGTCTCCAAACATGAGTTTTTTGAAAGAATACATAAATTAATCATACACTTTGTAAAAATGGTACATTTCTTTATGCTTCCACATAGAAGAATACCATGTGTGAACTAGGTCTATCGTGGAATCAATTTTCCTTGACAAATGAAATCCTTGGAATACATGAAAATATACAATAGAGAAGACCAAATATGCATACATGTAGAATTTATTATCCTTCTTAAAATTTTCTAACTGAAATGGAATCTCAGTTGATATGATTTTTGACCATTAGAAAATTATCTTTCCTTGGATAAAATAATATAAAATATAGAGATCTAAATGAGGGATATTAGGAGTTGACTCATGCCCAAGTACCCTAGAAAGAATCCACATCATTTATTTATAAAGTTTCTTCAATTGA
>JASDQU010199414.1:0-17885 GCA_032191745.1 Picea mariana
ATTAAAATTTATACTAATTATATATAATAAACCAAAACCCAAATAAAAACTAATATTTCAAATTAATATGTGTGCATGGAGACCATATTTTAGCCCCGCGAGAATGAGGAAAGAACCCTTGGCACAGTTGATATCATATTGGAGAGAACTCTTGACCATTTACCTACGCGAATTGTGACAATCCATCCCAACAAGGAGACAAGGAGGCCCTACACCATAGCACAAGCAACAGAGGAGACCCAACCACCCTTATAAGAGACAAAGACAGTTAGGGGATCACCAACAATGGCGGTAAAATCGGTATGTTTCTTCCAGAAGTCTAAATGGGTTGTAGAGCACTCCCAATGGTTGGATTTGAATTGGGTTTTCGATTTAGGGGATGATATGGTTGGATTTGAATTGAGTTTTCGATTTGAATTTGGTTTTTGTATAGAAATTCACTGTATGTAATGTTAACCTAAATAATTGTGTCTCAATTTGTTATCGAACCTATAAGGCCACTGATGATAGCACTAAAGTGATAGCACTTAACCATGAACCACCAAAGTAGTATATACAGTAAGAGAATGTCCTACACACTATACACAGAAGTCCCATAGCATATATCTAGTTTCTTTTTCAAATAAGAAACTTAGTATTATGTAAAATAAAAAGGAAGAAAGAATCCTTTACTCGATTGTTGAATATTGTTGAATATCAGCCTTGCCACAAATAGGTGAAAGATGTACCACAATTTCCCATACGTTAATGGAAGTGAATGGTTGATTGTTTTTGTTCGATTTTGGATGAAGCTTCCCATATTATTCTACACCTTTCCTAGTAATGAGTTGAAGTTTTTTCTAGATTTTGGATGAAGATCTAACTAGACAACAATAACATGAATGACCACATTTGATTTTCCACCTTATGTTAAAATTTATAAAATTTAAGTTCTTTTGAATTATTTTCATTGACATCTCATAGTATTGCCAATTGATCACATAGTAATCAATCAAGAAATTATTTCTTTTCTTGATTTTCATCGAAGTTGAAATTCTTGCATTTCATTTTCCTCTTACATGGTTTAAAGAGTCAAGTCAAAACACCATCAATTTCACGACCACTCCTTTGAGTAACAACAACATAAAATCAAGCACTAATTAAAATTTATCTAGAAACTTTTCTAGGGATCTTCAAACCCATCTTAGCTTAGGTGTAGAGCTTTGGAATAGGATTTTAAGAATAACCTTCCAAAGAAGCTAAAAAACCATAAATCTTTGACTTAGGGAGTGAAATCCAGTTGCTATATCACTAAATTTGGGAAGCCCTTCTAACACAAGGGTCAAGCACGAAGTCACATTGGGGCCAACAGAGTAATGAACCCTTCTTTATTGGTCATGGTATAGTAAGTGGTACCATAGAGGCCATAATATTTTATACTTCCTACCCAAGGTGAAAACACATGGAAGGTGGTTTTGTACCTAGGATCGACGTTGGCTAGACTCACTCGGACTCCTTGGAGGGTTGCTCATTGCTCGGTGAGGTAACTTGCACCAAGGTGTTAGTTCGTTAAGAAGGTCGCCAACATAACTTTCCCACCCGCTGAAACTTAGCCCCTTCACACCTCAATTCTGTGATGTTGGATTCCATAACCAACTAGTGAGTCTTTGTGAGAAGGTTTGTTTGCATGCTTGACTCCTAGATTATTAGTGAGTGTTGTTTTTTGTCCTTAGTTGGCCTTAGGATTAACTTTGTGTCTAAAGGAATCAGTTCCGGGGTCATTTTAAGGTCTACGACATAACTAACATACTATGATATCTATTTTTATTTTTTTAGAGATGCAAAAAATAAAAGCATCATATCAACATATTTCCTAGAGAAGTACGTTGACGATTAAAAAACGTCAACATAATTTTTCCCACAAAGTGTTTATAAAGCCTATTATTACAAAACTAAATAATACTAGTAGGTGGGACCCCCTTGCACTATTGAAGATCAGATATGCGCATTTTTTATGTTTTTGGTATGAGTTGAGATTTTGAAATGTTGATTCTTCATGTTACTACAGCCTATGCTATTCATTAATGTCATTGTTGTATGTTATTGTCGCAGCTGCATAACAAACATGCTAGTAAAATTACATGAAGGGTAGTTTGGAGAGAGGAAAAATACTAGAACAAATACAAGACAAGGGGACCTAGTTCTGCAATATCACATGTGAATAACTAAAGGGAAGTGAGAAACAAGTAGAAGGGAAAGTTTCTAAAGATATCCTAACTATACTACATGCATGAAAGTACTTGATGATTATTGTTAAGCCCTATCTAGCAAGTAAATGGTTGTGAAATTGGGATTAAATTATATATTTAATATGCATATAGTGTGAAATGTTGGTGGCACACTTGGCAAGATGATAATGCTAATGGTTATGCAATGGTTAATTGAATTATGTGGCCAATCCACATATGGTATATTTGGATGGATTGAAAGTCGGTGGCTCACTTGACAAGGTGATGAGCATTAATGGTTATGTGATTTTGTTTGAATTATATATTAAGGAATTGGATATATGATATGGAAAGCGCATTTGGCAAGTAACCTATGTAGATTCCAACACAGAATTAAAATTAATGGTGTTAATTGGAATTTGTTGGCATGTACTGTTGAGTTAATGAGATATGGGTGGAGGTGACATTCATTTACTGCATGTCACCTTTACTCTTCCCATTGGCTGCCACCCTAGTCGAGCTATTGTTCAAACTTGTTGCTTGGGTTATGCTCCAAATTTTTAGCAAGGAGAAACTGTTCAACCAGCTCTCGTTTTAAGGAATTTGATTACAGGTATGTCTTTTTTGGCCATTCGTGATTTTACTCTGGTTATGAAATGATTACTAGCTCAGGTGTATGGGTTTGTGTTTTCCTAAGTGTTGCAACTGTGTGAAATTTGGTTTCTGGAAATGAAGAGTGAATGGTTCTTCCTATAAATATATATTTTTTTATCACTGTTGTTTGGTTGGAGGGTTTTTGTTTAGTATTGAGTGGATAGTTACCTTCACTGTCTCTAAATCTAGTCTTTGGCTTTCATGGGTTTAATGGTCGAAGGTTTTGTTCATTTCGGCATTGGTTTTTTAGCACCAGGGGTCGTGAAATGAGGTTCTTGTCCTTCCTCGGCCTTGTTTTCACCTCTTTTCTATGATTGTTGACTGAAGAGCATGAGGGTTATACCATGCGTGCATTAAATAACCTTTGTCAGGACAGACTACAACCCTACCTTTCATTTATGGCCCCTTTCATGGATTTGTGCCTGACCACGAACAATTCGTGGTTCGTCCTGTATGCACCATGGCCTTGGAGGTTTTTACATTACAAAGAGTGGATCTACTCTCCTCGGTTGACTATGGAACAACCTCGCCCTCCCCGAACTGGAAATTGTTTAAGAAGACCAGCCTGGCCTATTGTTTTACGACTCAGGGTTTTTTGGATGGTTGTATAATTGTTGACTATTTTGAGAACACGCTCGCCCATTTGGTCGTATGACAATCATGTTGGTTGGTATATAGTCACTGGCTCAATTATAATAGTGATAAACCCTTCATTACCAGTTGCACTTTCAAAGCACACAGTTACTATCCTTATGTCGATAACTCAGTGTTTTTAATGGAAAGGGCCTCTGGCCCGATTCAATTGGATGCATGGTTGTTATTTTTTTAAGACACTGACGAGTTTTTTAGTAGATACACAGTCACTGGTTTTTTCACTGATGATTATTTGAATGTTTAGCTAGCATTGGTGAAAATAATTGATGTTGCTCATGTTGCATTGTGTGGTCATGGTAACTATGGTTTTCTTTGGGGCCGAATGACTATTGAGAAAGATGATTGTAAAGAGTATATCCACTGCATCCTTATGCTTGTTGATTGTATAAGCCCGATTTTGCACAACATTTCGATCACGGTTTAACTAAATCGAAGAAATGTTATATTAAATCAATGGATCATCACGAAATGTTGAGTTGTTACCGTGATTGTGGGTTTGTTTTGTTAAAGTGAAATTGTTACAAAATGGGGTTTTGTTGGTTGTGTACTATGTATAACATAGATGGCTTGAGTTCTCACAAGTTGGAGATACTCATAGAGTTTTTGAGCATGTTCTGTTGCATCCCGATATTTTGTTGAGACAGGCATGTTGTTGATGACAATCGTGTTGGATGGGTGGTCCAGCTTTTAAGTCACATTGAATTGTTTTATTTTTTACAGTGGCAGAGTTACATTGCCTGGGAGAATTACCCCGTACATAACTTGTGTCTAACTGGTGATTGTGGGTTGTATGGTTAATTGTCAATTCAGGTGTGGCAATTTGGTTTTGATTATTTTGGTTATTTCCTATATATGTTAATGAAGATCATTGCTTTTAAATAGGCCCGATTGCAATAAGAGTGACTTCATTGTTAATTTGAAAAAATGACTTTTGGGTATTATTGTGGATTGAAGAAATGCATGGGCAATGGTTGATTTTGATAGTTTATAGATTGGAAATGAGTATTGTTCGAAATTTTTATAAAATGCAAAGTATGTGGATGAATGGAACAAAACCTCTTACAAATTTAGTGGAATACATATTTTCTTGCAGTAGCACTATGTTGGATATTTGATTATGAACAAACAATTAGTTAAATTATAGAGAAATTGTGGATGGTTGATGCATCTTCTTCGTAGCATGTTATGGATCACTTAATTAATCTCATGAACAGTAATCGTCTTTCTTCCCTTCCATGATTTCATTTTCCGCTAATTACAAATCCCATCACCTTCTCGTTTCATTTTTTCACTCCCTGTTCTGAGATTAATTACAGTCAAGAGAATTTCTATGTTAAAATGGATGAAAGTAGCAGTGTCTTGTGTGGATTGCAGTGATTTTTTATTGGTTTTATTTGCAGTTGATTGTTGTTGTCATTGAGCAGTGACCATCTCTTCTCCCCTTTCATTATATCATATTTTTTCTCAATACAAACCCCTCATGTATCCCTGAACCCTTTTTCACCCCCTTTCCCATTGATTAACAATAAAACAATTTGTATGGATTAGATTGCATGAGTATGATACATTCTAAGCTAAATCTATTTCATATTTTTAAAGAATTGTCATGTATGGTTATTTAAAGGACTATTTGTTAATTGATCATGCATGCAGGGTGAGTTTTTTCAATCGAGGTGGCCATGGCCGAGGAAACAGAGGTAGAGGTAACTGGAACCAAGGCCAAAGAAGGCCCAGGTTCTCCATACATTTTGACATTGATTCAGAAGAGCTTGGCCAATTGTTTCATGCTGGATTATTTAATTGGATTTGGCAGGGAATAGTCCAAACTAGGCCTGAAAGGCCTCCTTTCCAAGCCCCTAGTATCCTTGTACCTCCTCGTGTCTCCTTCCAACCTGAGGTCCTTGAAAATGAAGGATGGCAAAAGATTGTCCACCCGACAGTCTCCCAACATCATGTCTGGCCCAACCTATCTTTGCCTGCTCCTCCACCTTTGAACCCCATTGTCCAAGCTACCCCTAACCACTCACCAGTGCAATCCTCCCATGATAGCAAGATATTCAAGATTGAATCCCACCATGCACTTGATAAAGGAAAAGATACAACTGCCCCTTACTCACCCTCCAATGACTGACAAATCCGTGTCTTCCAGGATGCATTTGAGGGATGATTTCTCCCATGTGATCAGCGAGATTAGGCCTAAAGGATATGCACAGCCAAAGGCAAATTAAGGAAAATCAAGAGGTGACAACAACAACCAAGGAAGGGTTGCATCACAGACTGGGAAATATGGATTTTACATTTTATGTTATCTATTGTTTTATGACAGTTGACTTCATGGATGTTTGGACAAGATGTTTTATTTTGGATATATGAGTACTATTTTTGAAATACTTTCAAATTTCATGAGCTAAAATTGCCAAAAAGTAACTATGTTGATGGGAGACACAAGGAGGTTTGTTCTTCTTAACTAAGGGTTATGTTATTATTGTTATGAACTTGTTAGGTTACTATAATAGGGAAATCAGTACTCTAATTGATATATAGCTTTTTAAGGCATAAAGCAGATTGCTCATAACATTATTTCTCATGACATTCAGTGAATATGTAAAGGCGACAAAAAGCACATGACACTAACCAAGCATAAGATGAGTACCTGCACATGAGCTTCAAAGCAAGTTAAATTTCTTGTGCATTTTTAGCAAAAAATTATGAATTGGTTTGAATGGAAATTTTTTATTATTGTGGGTAAATACAAAGTTTGGTTTATTAGCCAAAATTTGGTCTTTTGAGCCAAAATTGGCCCCTCGGCCTTTATGCATAGTTTTCTATCTTATTTATCAAAATATAAATTGTTTGAAAAATATTTTCCAAAAGGTATATTGGCCGAGGGCCAATCTCCAAGTACTCAACACTGAGAATAAGCACCATTTCACAAACCAACAACAAACATACAAGCCAATGTTCATGCGCAAAGGTCCAAGCACAACTGGGTAGCCTTCGACTCACTTCATCGGAATACATTGTGGCTATTGGCACATATCAATACTCATTTATGTTTTCTCCTCATGAATGTGGGATTACTCCCCAAAAATTTAAAAATAAAAAACACAGAATTACTCTATGCACCCAGGTGTCGACTGGATTTCATGTGTCGAGTAATGGCCAGGCGTTGACATCCAATGTATGCAGGTTCAGATGTTGATGCACCATATGTAGTGGATATCATGCACCAAGGTGACCGCGCAGGTGTCCAAGGGATGCATCAGGTGCCAAGAGAAGGACATACAAATGTCAAGGATCTTGCACAGTTTTGGTTAGGTTGTTTTTTCTAAATCATGCAAGCAGATCGCCCAAACAAACTTGATATCCCATTGTGGCTGTTGTGACAGGTTTCCAAATCTGAATGGACAAGCAATTGTGGAGTATGATAATATATCAAGCTCTGCCATGCTTATCCCTTAAAAAACGTGGCTCGAAATCCAAGCTCCAATGCTCCAACTTCATGCACCAGAAAACACAACGAACGAGTCAAAGGGAAATGGAGACCAAGGCATGTTTTGTATATTAGGAAAATATTGCAGATTGAACTTCTAGGCAGAGTCAGAAGCAAGAAATGGACGGGTTGTATTACATAGGTGTGTTCCATGATCAAGTCATTGGAAGATCTTTTTCCCTTTGCATTTGATTTCGACACTCTGGTTCCATTTGATTCTGAGACACTAGATTCATGAGAACATTATAAACAAAGTACTCAGTAAAACCTGAGAATCTTGATTCATTTTCAGAAAATTATTTTAGAGGATCTTATGAATATCGTCTAGATGAGACACAATGTGAAGGTGTTGCTGGTATTTAGGATGTTTTTGTTTTATGTCGTGTTTTCAAGAAAAATGGAATAGAGCCAAAGATTGAAGGCTGGAATGAATCACCAATACAGAGGAATTATTTACCTTTAGTAATGAATAATTCCTTTTCTGATAGGATGACCAAACTGGGTGCTATTGAAGATCTGTCAAACAAAGGTTACCCACAAGTGAAGCAGGAAGAGGTCGACATCCAGGCAGATCCCACATTGCAATCATAAATTTCATTTGAGAGACTAAGTGATAGAACTAATAACATTATTTCTATTAATTAGTGGCTAGAGTTTATGCTTGATGAATCCAACTCAAGTTACATGTTGACATCCCCGACCAATTCCAGAAATGATTTAAAGGTCAATACTATGGCTGGGAATACAAGATTGGAGCAAGAATCTTTGCGGCCAATGTTTAAAATAGATAATATTTCAGAAGGCTCAACTGATTCAAACTTCAACCAGTTCACATCTCATATTGAACCTATGTTGAGTCATAGAATGAATGTTGTTTTTTTCAAAACACCCAATCTCGCTCTTCCATCCTGTTTTGTTTCATTGTTGGTTTTCTAGGTGTATAACATATGTGGAAGAGAATCATACTGTGTTGTAATCTCCCAAAGAAAACCCTCACGTGCATTGTTAACATGTGGAAAGGCTCTTAAATTAACAAGGCGGAGCATTGTTCAAGCTTCTGTGGATAAGAGAAAGTGCTTCTCCAAATTCATGCTCGATTTATAATCAAGCGAATGGCACATGCAACTGGGTATGGTGGATTGAAATTATAGAGTATCCCTGTTTTCAAGGCATCCAAATAATACACATGGAAAGTGGCACCTAGGTGGCAATTTGATTCACATTTTCAAGAAGTTTCATTCAGTCAAAGATATATCAGGCACAGTTGGCAGAAAGTTAGTTTCACATTACCAAAACTCCTTCAAATATCAAGGCACCAAAATGACAGGTAGAAACATAATCATTCTTATCCCTTGTTCTTAGATATTTTTAGCAGCTTGTGGATAAGAGAAGAATACAAGTGGAAACTCAAATTCATCCAAGATAACTAGCAATCAAGTTCTCAAGTGACAACTTAGCATTTGGTGAGGTGTCTTTCAGCATTTTAAGGTAGAAGATCAGTGGATACAAAGCAGTTCTAGATCTTAAGGAGTTTGATTTCATTAGCTACAACAGTTCGGAGACAATTTACATGTGTCATTTTGGTTTGTTAATTGTTTTCTATTTTTGGAATGAAGTAAAGATCCCAAGCTCCTAGCATTTAAAACATCAGCCAAAAGATAGGAACAGATCCACTATTGTAGGCTACGGGAGTTCGAATCATAGGGATATAACGTGGCCATAAACTATTATATATAGGTACGGGGGGTTCAACCTGTGAGGTGTATTTTGCCTTTGTTGGACCATGGGTTTTTCTTTTCGAGGAGGATGTTTGTCTGTAATCTTTAAATGATCAATCAGAAATAAGCAAGTTGTTATCGGGATTCTTGTGTCGAGATGTTGGTGGCGTTTCCTTTCTTTGTTAAGTGTTTTAGGTTATCATTTCACTTGTTTTATAATTCTTATTGTCAAAGGATAGTAATAGAGAAGAATTTATTGGAGAAAATACTATGCTTCTGATTTTTGATAATCTTTATGTTTCTCTTCTAAAAGTTCAGTTTAGGAATTCTTAACTGCTCCTTTGCTTGGCTTTTTTTTCCTCCCCTATTTCTTCCTCATTTCACACCATTAAAACTTAATTCAATCCAACATTTCCACTACCTTTCCCTGTGTAGGATATTTGTCTAGATCTGAGAGTTAATCAAATATTTAAGCACATACCCAATTCACCCAATGGCCCTCCTTGTTGTCCCAAACCAACCATTTAAAAACCAGAAACCCTGATCCCTCACAACTAGCCTAATATCCTATTTCAAACCAAGCTAAATCGTACAGAGAGAGCCCTCTCTGAGTCTTGGAGGGCTAGATCCAAGACTCCATGTGGTTGAAACAGTTACCTCCGTCAATTTCTTCTTCAGCTGAGAAATTACAGAGTGATAACATTTTGGCAACCATACTGGGGAATGAGCTTTCAAGTTCTCCAGAAAATATATCAAGTTCAGATTTGACTTCTAATGGTGAACATAAGCCAAACACATTAAGGTTGTACCATTCACCTGGCGACTCCATTGTTCAAGATCCCGAGCTTCAAATTTCACAAGCGACTTCACTGCCGAAGAATACAGATTTCAAATCCTTGATGATGTTTCAAGATGACGGGGTATGTGGTAAATCCTCTATCTCTTGAATTTTTAAAAGAATTCAGGAATAAGTTAGCAATATTTCACATTGACGAAGACTTTTTAACAACTGTGTTTCATATTTTGGAATCGAGCAAATTTTCTCCTAAAAGTAAAATTTGTTTTCTTGAGCTAGTTGTTGAAAAGTTCAAAAATGATATTGAACTTTTGGATTCTCAAATTCAATCATATAATTTTTGAGATCTCAAAGAATTCTTGGAAAATCTTCCTTCTCCAAAGCAAGAGGAAATTATACTACCTGTTGATTGGTAGATTGATGATGATTATGTTTTCCAATATAAGGCTGAAGTTGTAGATGTAGGGTTTAATTTTGAGGATGCAACTGATCAACTAGTCATCAAAGATCTAGGAGCAGATATCATGCATCATGCTTTAATTGATCCTATAGTGGATTACATGGAGTTTCATGTTAGCTTGAGTTTTCAAACATGTATTCTCTATAACGACCAAATATGTCACCAGTTGCCATTACATATTTCAGTTTTGATTTTCATCAAGCATGATGAGGAAGCCCAATCATGGGATCAACTGTTGGGTTGGCTTCATTGGCACTTTTTCATTACCTAATTGAGTAGTAACTGTTAGCAAAGTAGGGTAGGTAGGAGTGTGCCAATAAGCTCAAAAGGATGAGAAATGTTTCTTTTTCATCTCTTCATAGTTTTTTTTTCAGTTTACAGTTTGGGGACAACCCAATGATTAGCTGGTCTGTGAAATTCAGATTTCTATGGATTCTTGGCACCTCCCGAGGAGCTTCCATCCCTAGGTGGAGCCTATGTTAGGTCCCTATAATAGGGAAATCAGTACTCTGACTGATATCTATCTTTTTAAGATATCTATCTCATGACGTTCAATGAAGATGTAAAGGCGACAGAAAGCGCACGACACTGGCCAAGCATAAGATGAGTACCTGCACGTGAGCTTCAAAGCAAGTTAAAGTTCTTGTGCATTTTTAGCAAAAAATTATGAATTGGTTTGAATGGAAAAATTTTATTATTTTGGGTAAATACAAAGATTGTTTTATTAGCCAAAATTTGGTCTTTTGAGCCAAAATTGGCCCCTCGGCCTTTATGCAAAGTTTTCTGTCTGGTTCATCAAAATATAAATTGTTTGAAAAATATTTTCCAAAAGGCATATTGGCCGAGGGCCAATCTCCAAGTACTCAACACCGAGAACAAGCACCATTTCACAAACCAACAACAAACATACAAGCCAACGCCTAGGTGCAAGGGGCCAAGCACAAGTGGATAGCCTTCGACTCACTTCATCAGAATAAATTGTGGCTATTGGCATATATCAATACTCATTTATGTTTTCTCCTCATGAATGTGGGATTAATCCCCAAAACTTTAAAAATAAAAACACAGAATTACTCTATGTGCCTAGGTGTCGACCAGATTTCATGTGTCGAGTAATGGACAGGCGTTGACAACCAATGTATGCAGGTTTAGATGTTGATGCACCATATGTAGTGAAGATCATGCACCAAGGTGACCGCGCAGGTGTCCAAGGGATGTATCAGGTGCCAAGAGAAGGACATACAAATGTCAAGGATCTTGCACAGTTTTGGTTAAGTTGTTTTTTCTAAGTCATGCAAGCAGATCGCCCAAACAAACTCGATATCCCATTGTGGTTGTTGTGATAGGTTTCCAAATCTGAATGGACAAGCAATTGTGGAGTATGATAATCTATCTAGATCTTCCATGCTTATCCCTTAAAAAAGGTGGCCCAAAATCCAAGCTCAAACGCTCCAGCTCCATGCACCTGAAAACACAACGCACGAGTCAAAGGGAAACGGAGACCAAGGCCTGTTTTGTATATTAGGAAAATATTGCAGATTAAACTTATGGACAGAGTCAGAAGAAAGAAATGGACGGGTTGTATTACATAGGTGTGTGCCATGCTCAAGTCATTGGAAGATCTTTTTCCCTTTGCATTTGATTTCGACACTCTGGATCCATTTGATTCTGAGACACTAGATTCATGAGAACATTATAAACAAAGTACTCAGTGAAACCTGAGCATCTTGATTTTTTTTCAGAAAATTATTTTAGAGGATCTTATGAATGTCATCTAGATGAGACACAATGTGAAGGTGTTGCTGGTATTCAGGATGTTTTTGTTTTATTTCATGTTTTCAAGAAAAATGGAATAGAGCCAAAGATTGAAGGCTGGAATGAATCACTAATACAGAGGAATTATTTACCTTTAGTAATGAATAATTCCTTTTCTGAGAGGATGACCAAACTGGGTGTTGTTGAAGATCTGTCAAACAAAGGTTACCCACAAGTGAAGCAGGAAGAGGTCGACATCTAGGAAGATCCCACATTGCAATCAGAAATTTCATTTGAGAGACTAAGTGATAGAACTAATAACATTGTTTCTATTAATTAGTGGCTATAGTTTATGCTTGATGACTCCAACTCAAGTTACATGTTGACATCCCCGGCCAATTCCAGAAATGATTTAAAGGTCAATACTATGGTTGGGAATACAGGATTGGAGCAAGAGTCTTTGCGGCCAATGTTTAAAATAGATAATATTTCAGAAGGCTCAACTGATTCAAACTTCAACCAGTTCACATCTCATATTGAACCTATGTTGAGTCATAGAATGAATGTTGTTTTGTTCAAAACACCTAATCTCGCTTTTCCATCCTGTTTTGTTTCATTGTTTGTTTTCTAGGTGTCTGACATCTGTGGAATAGAAGCATACTCCGCTGTAATCGCCCAAAGAAAACCCTCATGCGCATTGTTAACATGTGGAAAGGCTCTTAAATTAACAAGGCGGAGCATTGTTCAGGTTTCCATGGATAAGAGAAAGTGCTTCTCCAAATTCATGCTTGATTTATAATCAAGTGAATGGAACATGTAGCTAGGTATGGTGGATCA
The DNA here is from genome assembly GCA_032191745.1 of Picea mariana. Lineage (NCBI taxonomy): Eukaryota > Viridiplantae > Streptophyta > Pinopsida > Pinales > Pinaceae > Picea > Picea mariana. The sequence goes on from JASDQU010199414.1 coordinate 12,575, forward strand.
AAATTACAGAGCATCCATGTTTTCGAGGCATCCAAATAATACACATGGCAAGTGGCACCTAGGTGGCAATTTGATTCACATTTTCAGGAAGTTTCATTCAGTCAAAGATATATCAGACACAGTTGGTAGAAAGTTAGTTTCACATTGCCAAAACTACTTCAAATATCAAGGCAGCAAAATGACAGGTGGAAACAGAATCATTCTTATCCCTTGTTCTTAGATATTTTTAGCAGCTTGAGGATAAGAGAAGAATACAAGTGGAAACTCAAATTCATCCAAGATAACTACCAATCAAGTTCTCAAGTGACAGCTTAGCATTTGGTGAGGTTTCTTTTAGCATTTTGGGGTAGAAGATCAGTGGATACAGAGCAGTTCCATATCTTAAGGAGTTTGATTTCATTAGCTATAACAGTTCGGAGACAATTTACATGTGTCGTTTTGGTTTGTTAATTGTTTTCTATTTTTGGAATGAATTAAAGATCCCAAGCTCCTAGCTTTTAAAACATTAGCCAAAAGATAGGAACAAATCCACTATTGTAGGCTACAGGAGTTCAACTCATAGGGATCTAATGTGGCCATAAACTGTTATATATTAGATGAATTGGAGGTACAGGGGGTTCGACCCGTGAGGTGTATTTTGCCTTTGCTGGACCATGGGTTTTTCTTTTCTAGGAGGATGTTTGTCTGTAATTTTTAAATGATCAATCATAAATAAGCAAGTTGTTATCGAGATTCTTGTGTCAAGATGTTGGTGGCATTTCCTTTCTCTGTTAAGTGTTTCAAGTTATCATTTCACTTGTTTTCTAATTCTTATTGTCAAAGGATATTAATAGAGTAGAATTCATTGGAGAAAATACTCTGCTTCTGATTCTTGATAATCTTTATGTTTCTCTTCTAAAAGTTTAGTTTAGGAATTATTAATTGCTCCTTTGCTTGGATTTTTTTTCCTCCCCTATTTCTTCCTCATTTTACACCATTAAAACTTAATTCAATCCAACATTTCCACTACCTTTCTCTGTGTAGGATATTTGTCTAGATCTGAGAGTTAATCATATATTTAAGCACATACCCCATTCGCCCAATGGCCCTTCTTGTTGTCCCAAACCAACCATTTAAAAACCAAAAACCCTGATCCCCCACAACTAGCCTAATATCCTATTTCAAACCAAGCTAAATCGTACAGAGAGAGCCCTCTCTGAGTCTTGGAGGGCTAGATCCAAGACTCCAAGCGGTTGAAACAGTTACCTCCGTCAATTTCTTCTTCAGCCGAGAAATTACAGAGTGATAACAGAACTAAAGGGAGTCAAAAGGGGTCCCACCTACTATTAATTATTTATTTATGACCCTTATTATGATTATTACTTTTCCCCCTAACTAAAGTTAGGTGAGTCTTTTAATTAACTTAAATAATGAGTTGGTTCAACTACTTCAACCAATTCTAATTTGTTAAAAGCAAGAGTAAAAGGAGGAACAAGGGAGGATAGAAGTAGAAGCATGTTAAGGTTTTCTCTTTGAGTTATGTTGAGATAGTTCATTTTTCATTCATTCATTTATTCATCACAGCTTAATTATCTTTTGTGATAGAAGGGTCTTATTGTAGATGACAATATTCAGGTCTGAATCAAATCATTTAGACACTTGTTTTTCAGAGGTGTCGATCAATCTTTGATAGTCTATGTAGACTTGTCTGTTTGTGAATTAATTTTCACGACTGACAAAGGCTAATGTGCAGAGTCGAGTGGGAAACAATCTGTGGCAAGTTGATCCAGCTTTTAGAGTTCAATTTTGGTTTTCTGTCAGAGGTTCTTTTGTATGTTCCATCGAGGATGTCTAATTTTGACTTTGGTCCAAGATTTATGTATGAGATTTTGTAAATAAAATGACTCTTTGGTGAAGTGGAATGAAATAAAGGATTTCTTTATGTCTCAACTATCTTGATTATCATCTCGGTGTCTTTACTTTTGTTCTTACATTTATTTTAGCAACTGTTATATTCAGAAAATCACATAAAAAGTGAATTTCCAGCAAACTTTTTGTTGATAAAATACTAGCCTAAGCACTTGTAATTAATACTTGTGAGTTAAGATGTTATTTTTGTTGGATATAAACATAGGGTGATATTCTTGTCTACTTTTCTTTAGCCAAGTAAAGCTTGAAAATGCTTGAGTAATATCATTTCATATCTTTTCCTCAACAAAGTATTACCCAACAAACCTTATATTACAAATCCTTTGTAACATCCTGCTCTTGCGAGCAGGATGTTATTGACTTATTGTTTAAGGACACTTATGTGCAAGTGATCCGGTTATAGTATGTGGTTATTTGTTTTTCTTATGGATTATTATGATGATGTTGATGGATTATGAATTATGTTGTTTGATATTTATGTATTTACAAATGTTATTGATGAGTTTCCTCTGAGTGTGTAGGACACTTGATGGATTGAGGATGTCCATGGAATCAATGGACCTCCTCGGACTCCGGATTGAGTCAAGGAGCATATTGTATTTGTTTGGGTATTTCATTATGCATATGTGACATATGATCAATTATATTATAATGTTGTTTATGGATCATTGACAGTGTTTCGTTGATGGATGTAGGATGATGATTGCTTGATAATATGACTCACATAAGGAGTGAAGGAGCCATGCACATAGACCAGATATTGAGAGAGAGGTGTGGCAGCATCCCTATCACAACCTACTAGCACTCTCGTTGTGGCTTGAATTGTGTTCACAATGTCGTGAGGGCAGACTGAGACAGTTGCTCACAAATATTTCTAAGGGGCGTGCAATAAGGAAGGATCCTTATTCCTTAGTATCCCTTGGTCTCTCACAAGGTCTCTTGAATGGAGTGTTGACTCCAGGGGTTGGACAACTACCATAAACAATCAAAGGCATGTGGCACCCTTGGAGCACGAAGTGTGTCTTGAAGGGCACGTCACATAATTAAAAATTTGAATCAAAGGTGAGTGGCACCCTTGGAGCACGGAGTGCGTCTTGAAGGGCATGTCACGTAAATAAAATTTTCATCAATAAATGTATGTGGCCTAGAAAACCCTGAGTGAGTAATTAACCTTGTAAAATATTAAGCATTTCCAGATCAGTCGATTAATTAATTAATTAAGGATCGAATTTATTAATCATAATCCCTATTAGAGTCTAAGCCCTTGCAATTAAAAATTCAATTAATCCTAAGTCTAAGTTAGTAAGAAGACTAAAAACTAAATTTATAAATTAAATAATGAGGGGATGAAGCAAATCAATTTAAGAAGTCAAGGAAAATAAAATAAATCTAAAAATTGATTTAATACACATATGTGCAAGTAATTACCAAATTGGAATTTAAGGTAATAATGGAATAAAGCTAAAGGAATGGGTACGCATAGAAAGAAATCTAGAGTCTAGTTAACAATAGTCTAACTAAGAGAAGATTGCTATTTTAACTCAACTCAGTTTTAGAAAGGCATCAGTCATTAATTGGAAATAAGGAGAATAAAGAGACAACTAGGAGTGATTTTAGGAGCGCTTTTAGGATGGGTGAGGGAATTTTGCCTTTATTAAATTAAAATGTGGATTTAATTGTGCAATTTGGGGAAAGGGTGACAACTGTAAAGGGAAGATAATTGTAAATTATTTTAATTAAAAAGCGAATTAATTGTGCAAGTGGGGATGAGTCATGAAAAAAATTCTATAAAACAAATGGATGAGATGAGCATTGGAGGTCACTGATTATGGGTAAGGTTATGCTGCAAAAAGTTTGACTATTTTTTCTTGTGAGAGTTGGGATACTCATCTTGAGAGAGATTGGTGGATCTACCTTGCGAGGCAAGTTGGGAGCTAGAGGATTTATGGTTTTGTTTGTGCATGGCACCTTTGCGGCTCGAGGGGATAAGGAGGAAAAAGAGTACCCCTAGCATTGGATGGGAGGTACCGGTGAAGTCTCAATGATTATCAAGTGGACAAAGGAAGGGAATTCTAGTCGCCAAGGATCGTCATCAAGCCCATCTTCAACGGTTACAATATTTAAATTTCAAGTTGTAATTGTTAAGCCAATTGTATATTATAGTTGAATCTTGCCATGAAGTTGTGATTTTAAATGGAATAATAAAATTTCGAATTATTCTATTGATTGATGGCCTTGTGAAGCCTTGTGACTACCAAATGCTTCCTCTTTGATTTTATAAAAAATTGTATCCTCTGCGATTTATTAACTTTGTGTTTTATGAAAATAATTTGCCATGTGTTTTGTGCATTTACCTTGCAATTATTGTTTGTTCTCTTGTTTTCATGATTCTTGTTGTCTTCTTACTGGATTGTGATTCCTTAATGGATTCATGTATGTTTTTTATTTGAGCTGGATTGTGATTCCTTAATGGATTTTTCTCTACGTTTTACTTGAACTGGATTGCGATTCCTAAATGGTTTTACCTCTACATTTTTATTAAGAAAAATTTCCATGCGTTGGGTGCATCTACCCCATGCTTCCACTTGGAAAACTTCTGCATTTTTATTAAGAAAAATTTACATGCTCTTGGTGAATCTACCCTGTGCTTCCACTTAGAAAACCTATGTGTTTTTTTTAAGAAAATTTCCATTCTCTTGGTGCATCTACCCTGCTCTTTCACTCATAAAACCATCTTCTTTTTTATGCATACAATTTCTCCCAGCAATGGTGAATCTCTTTCATTTATTCTCTGGAAAACCCTCTACGTTTTAATGCCTACAAGTTTGCCCAGCAATGGTGAATCTCTTGTGTTTTTTCTATGGAAAACCCTCTGTGTTTTTATGTATACAATTTTTCCCAACAATGGTGAATCTCTTGCATTTATTCTCTGGAAAACCCTCTGTGTTTTTATGCATACAAGTTTGTTCAGAAATGGTGAATCTCTTGCGTTTATTTTCTGGAAAACCCTCTAATTTTTTGTTCTTACAAATTTTCCCAACCATCCTGAATCCCTTGTGTTCCATATCTGGGATAACCCTCTCTGTTTTATGCTTACAATTTTTCATATAAATTCTTGAATCTCTTTGTGTTCCATCTCTGGAATAACCTCTACGTTTTGTGATTACGATTTTTCCCAGCCATCTTGAATCACCTCATGTTTAATATTGGAAACATACCTCTGTGATCCTTACATCTTAAAAACTTACCTATGCGTTTTAAGTAAGACGAATCCTCATCCTTGCCTTTAATAATACCCATACCTCTACGTTGAGTAAGACAAAACCCTTCCCTCTTCCTTGTTGTCTACTTGCGCTCGATTTTGGGTTCTCCTTTGAGACTTTTCCACTTGATGAATAGACTC
>JASDQU010199415.1:0-19287 GCA_032191745.1 Picea mariana
ACATCATGGACACATAATTTCCAAATCGTCGAAGAGCTGATCAACCAAATATCCGAAGTGTTGAAGAGATGGAGATATGTAGCTCTCATCTATGCTGACATGTAGCATTCATTTGTGGGGACATGTGGCATCCATCGGTCGTGACACATGGCACTCATTTCGATAATTCAACATGTCATTTGCAACATTCCAGGTGACACATGTCATTATTCTTTGTGTGACACATAAAAAATTCAAATCATGTTGCCATGTCAGCTTTGAGAGATTTCTATCAAGAGTAGGAGTAGTCTCCCGAAGTCCTAAATGCCTAACTCCCAAAGTATTTAATGGTAAATATTTTTTAATCTCGGATCAGTTAGCACTAATAAATAATTATTGATCTGGGAGATTGTCACTTCGAGATATTCCAACCCAGAGCGAACACAAATCGCTGAAGTGTCAAAGCGTCGAAGGGTTGGAGACACGTGACACTCTTCTATAATGACACATGGAAGCCATCAATTGGACACGTGGCATCCATCAGTTGAGACACATGGCACTTATTTTTAATTACATTTGGGGCTGAAATTTTCACTATTTCAAGTGACATGTGTCACATGCCTTTTCATGACATGTCAACGATGTGATGTCAGGCCACCACATCAGATCCGGGGAAATTTTCCTCTGGGAGATTTTGATCGAGAGTTAACATAGTTTCCAAAAGAGATGGAGTCCAAAATCCCAAACGCCAAATGGTTAAAGGATAATCTTGGGTTTATTAATATAAACATGATTAGCACTCCGATGGATTTCAAATCAAAGCAAGCACAGTTCTCCGAACCCCCAAAGTGTCAGAGCCCCAAACAACCGAAGTGGGTTCCACACTGCCACCTCACTATGGGAAATTCTCAAACTTAGCATTCACAATCCTGAATTTCCAAAATAGTTAAAGTATTAATCTCAGGTTAATTAACATAAGTGGTCTTTAATGACTCCAAGCCTTTGAGAGATATGAATATTCTGTGCTCCAAACTCCTGAACGTTGAAATCCCTGAATGGATTATTTCCATTAATGGCTTATTTTAGAGTTTGAAAGGGGCGCCAAACCAAGGAGAGGTGAGCCTGTCCATGTCATCATATTTCCCATTAGGAATTAGTTCGGAAATAGCCAATAGGTACAGAAATTTTTTTATGGAATCCGGACCCTCCAACGCCAAAACAGAATTGGGGAAACTATAATCTAGACTACAGAAAGAATATTAGAGACTCTGGGAAAACACCAGATGATTTTCTTCTTTCACTGCCAATACATTTAGTTATCTCCAGTGGCCTCCAACAACACACATGCATGCCCATGATCAATACAAAACTTGGTTCTGTCACTCCTATTCATTTTCTATCAGATCTTAGTTCGCTCCAGCGTATGCATCAGTCTAATTTTATCGCAAATAATATTTTTTAATTGTTTAGTTCAAGATCCTTTTAAGTTTAAAGAATAATAAGTGGTATTTTTTGTGTGATAAGGACCACTCTTTTTTATTAAGTCAAGTGCGAAGTATAAATTATTATACTCCAATAGTTTCTAGTTAATTTAATAAGTTGTTTTACAACTAGTAGAGTAGACTTAAGTCTTAGTCCCAGATGGATGAGAGCCTTTGCAACTCTTATAAATATGCAGTTTATGTATGTTTTGAGGCCTTAGTTTTTTGGGAGAAAAAAATCAAAAGAACAACTCGTTGGACCCATTCTGTGCATGGATTAAAGTTCTCTACCAAGTAAAGATATTATTGATGACAATGTGTTTGTGTCCAAATTTGTATGTGTTTCTTATCTTGAATACAGTTTGGATTTGTGAAAAGTACGTTTCTTTTCCTTCAGCTACTATATAATTTGTCTTTAATAATATGCAACACGTGATAACAACTATGCTTTGATGAATATTTTTTTTTTTACAACATGTGGGAATGATTGTTTTTTTGGTACATGTTTAATACTTGAAATTATATTTTAAGATTTAAACTTGTGACAACAGATTATTCATTAAATGGTTTGTTGTTTTTCTTGTTTTTTACCTTTACTGTCTTAATTGTCTATACTTAGTGTGCCTCCAACCAAGGAGGACCCTCATCCATGTCATTTGGCCAACCAAACTATGCTCATGTCTTGGTAAACCAACCCTATAACTAACCCATAAATAAAAAAACAACCATTCATAACTTGATGTGGCCAAGCTCTTCCCTTTAGCAGTCAGGTGCAGAATTTAGGACCAACATATTCTGGCATCGTTGTTGGGGAAAATAGTAATGAAATATATTTCACTGGGAGAACGACAACGATCAGATCTAACCTTTGATGATGAACACGGATCAGACACATTCATACTTCCATCTTTCACTTGGCGACTCCCCTGAGTAAACTTCAAAAAATAAATATTGGCTCCCAGAAAAGGACTCAAGAAGTCTAAATCTGAGCACACCAAAGCCGCTAAGGCTCATGCTAACCTTGAAGATGAAACAATAGTTCTAAGGCAGAAAGAAAACTAAGAAAATCCACCTTAGCTCAAATATATACCTCACCCCTCAAGGGTAAAGTTGCACCTCAAGAATATATTGTTCCTCATCATCACAAGAAGCTTGAATTTCCTATCCCTGAGAATCATAATTCCAAGGAATCACATACACATTCACCTCTTTCCTCTTTTTCATCATCTAGTTTAGCATCCACCCCTGTATCTCCAATCAATATCCAGATTCCTATTGCATAAACAATGGTTGTTAACAAGATGAATGTCATAATTGCTACCAGATATTCACCCCTAGTTCTTCCTATAGGATTGCATGCACTCCCAGCCACATGTTACATGAAATATTCACCCAGATATAATGGGGAATGGGATGTTACAGCTGAGGAACAGCTGGTAGACTTCTACAACTTTACAGACAAATTTAACATTGACTATGAAGATGTGTGGATGAGGTTGTTTATACAAAGTATTGATGGGGAGGTAGAAAAATAGTTATGAAGCCTCCCTCCATACTCCATTGCAGATATTGATGCACTAGATGAGGCTTTCATAAATAAATGGGGAGATAGAAGGGGTATTACATCACTGAGTTTGGGGCCCTTAAGAGAAATAATGGTGAGTCTATTTCAGACTTCACTAAGAGACTTAATAATATGTATAGTAGAAACCTAGATGAGATAAAACCAATTGAAGCCTATGCCAATATCACTTATTCCAATTCATTTGATTCATAATTCTCTCTTCTATTGAGGGAGACAAGATACACTACATTACTATCCATGCAAGAAGCATCCATTGAGGTTGAATATAACATCTTGGCATCAGACCGGTTAAAGACCAGATATGAAAAAGACAATAAGAAACAGAGAGAGGATTCCCATGCCTCCTCTAACCCAGTCAAATATGATCATAAACTAGATGAAATGACCAAAAATTTGAAGGATCTGACATCTGAAATAGTTAAGATGAAATGGGGATCTAAACAACCAAAATGATCTTTTCAAGGGGGTGGGAACAAAAATACCAACTAGTTTAGAAGATCGAATGATGCCCCTCAGATAATGCAAAGAGAGAGGAGGAATGTTGATGAAGAAAGAGTATTACCTCTCCAAAATATTGATATTGAGGAGATGGATGCAGACAATGATGTTGTGGAGGATGTTGTTGTGCTTTTCAATGAAATACATTCTCACACTAGTCACTTAACGCAACAAGATTATGGGGTAGAAAAACTGTCAGATAAGTTTGATGTTGAGATAGGGGAAGAGGGAAGTATTCAAGACCAACCCGAAAATAAATATGACTTGAGGCCTAGAACAAGAACTCCTAAAGCCACCACCTCTGATCATAACATAAAAATAGACGTTACTCCAAGGACAAATCCAAGAAAGGGTGCATTGGCTAAAGCTCACCAGCCTCCACCATTTAAACATGTTGTCCCTGAAGTATAGGAAGTTGATATGCCATAAGCATCCTTCATCCTACATCATTAGTTGAGAGAGATAACGATCCATGTACCTCTATCTGAATTGTTGAAAAATGTTCCTTTCAAACAATCCATTATGAAGGTTCTTCAACCACCTACTTATGTTGTAACTTCTGATGTAACTAGTCTTCAGGATGAGAACCCAACCATTACTGTGGGCCCACACATTGAGGATGGATCTTATGCTTCTCCACCATTCTACATATCTCTAAATGTCCATGATAAGATCCTACATAGCTATCTCATAGACTCAAGTGCCTCACACAATGTCATGCCTAAAGTTGTTATGGAGGAACTAGGTTTGGAGATCACCAAGCCCTATCAAGACCTTTATTCCTTTGACTCCAAAAAAGTCAAATGTTTGGGATTAATAAAATATCTGGTGGTTTCTTTGGCAGATTTACCCATGAAAATTCTAGTGATGGACATCGTTGTGGCTAACATTCCCCCCAAGTTTGGTATTCTTTTGTCTAGGATGTGGGCCAAGAAGGTTGGGGAATCACTACAAATGGACCTTACATATGCCACCATCCCTGTTTTCAGATGAGAGCACATGAGACTATACAAAGAGGCAAACTTGGCCTATATTGTCAGTGACCATTAGAATCCAAGCAATCACTTAATTTATGTTGTTGAGGATGAGATTGGCTCATCTAGTTTTCATCTAAATGGTGAGGAACCATAAATTACAGTCACCAAATGCAAAGATTAGTCTTTGATGGATCAACACAACCAAGTGTGGAAGATGTATTTCGATGGATCTTCATAAGGAGAAGGTAATAGGGTTGTTATCATCCTCATTTCCCCTACACGGGAGGTTATAATTCTCTCTTATAAGATGGAATTCGATACTACTAACAATATAGCTGAGTATGAAGCTCGGATGCTTGGATTGAGGGCTTCGAAAGACATGGCCATTGAAACTTTGGCAGTATTTTGTGATTCTGAGTTGATCATCAATAAATTCAAGAACATCTATCAAGATAAACAATAGAGGCTCAAATAATACAAGAATGAGGTGTGGGACCTGGTTGATAACTTCTTTCTGGCATTTAATATTTCCTTCATTCCTAGAGAGGCAAATCGGAAGGAAGATTCTTTGGCATTGGTTACCAACACCTTCAAACCTCCCATTTATCTAAATATCAACTATCAGGTGGAGGTCATACACAAGATATCCATACCAGACAACATCAAGCAATGGAAGGTCTTTAGTGATGACCTGGAGCTGGAAAGATTTATGCAAACCGTAGAAGAATTCTCTAGTATCTCTATATATCAAGAAGGTGAATATGATGAATCAAAGAATCAACAAACATGTCATCTGTTGACAAAGTGGTTGGACAAAACATTGTGGAACTTAAAACGAACCACATCCGCAGGGGTCTAGTGCCACAGGAAAGGTTATTTGACAGTCATGATGTCTCTAGAGGATCTTCCATAAAAAATCAATAAGAGGAAGTGATGGAATGCAACATTGGGACTATTGAAAATCCAAAAAATGATCAAATTATCCAAGGCACTACCTCCAAAACAAAAATACAGGTATGTCAACCTCATGAAAAATTTGGTTGATATTTTTACATGCTCGTATGAGGATTTGAAGACATTTGGCATTGACATCATCCAACAAAAAATCCATCTGAAGAATGGTTCTAATCCATTCAGACAGAAGATAGGGAAACGTAATCCCATGTTGATGTCTATAATTGAAAAAGAGTTGAAAAGAATGCTTGATGCCAAAATTATTGTGCCCTTGAGGTACTTAGATTGGGTGGCCAACTTGGCACCTGTGAGAGAAAATTGTGGGGAAATATGCTTCTGTGTTGATCTCCAAAACATCAACAAGTGTTCTCTAAAATAAAACTACCCCCTACCCAAGATGGATAAGGTCATGGAAGAATACAAAGACATATTCTCCTCGCCTATTGGGGTACCTCTGCACTGTCAGGTCTGAATTTGCTCTGGTTTTCCATTCATCTTCAGTTGGAAAATTGATATAGAATCTACCCTATAGGTTGAATATAGCAAGTAGAAGTCAACATAGAGGGGGTGAAGATGAAATTAGATTTTGAAGTGATAGAGATTATGGATGAATCTGATCCATACCCTACCTTACATGGAATTGATTGGGCCTTCGAAAACACTGTTGTGTTGAATCTAAAGAAGAGACATATGTCATTTGAGATAGACACCCTGTTGAGACCTAATTTTGCATCCATACCCCTCCTGCCTCTTTTCCCTATTCCTTCATCATTATTGTTTCTCTTCTGGTTGGTTAAGTGAATTTCCATCTCTAAATGACTTGATTTTTTATCATTATCTTTCTTGATTGATTCTTTGTGCAAAATGTTTTTGTTTTCTTGAAGGATAATAACATGTTGTGATTTGGTTCGAAAACACTTGTCATCATGTTTACCATTTATTAAGCCTGCAAAAGTTTAAACAAGTCTTTTGTGTGCACAGGGAATTCTTGTGAATAAAACATAGTAATTCAGAACAATAATTTTTGGGCCTAGATTGTGACAATAGACAGGTTAAAAGTTCAATTCTTGAGACCCAACAATCGATCAGATCAATGACTCTCGCATATTCAGGATTCCAGAACTTTTGTGAGTTTTAATCATAGATTCACATAAGCCACTCTGTGACTTCAGCGTCGAAATGTCAAAGTTTTCCTTTGTCAAAAATTATCGACTGCTGAAACCATCGCATTGCTTCAACAATCAACCATTTTGGAGGTCTCCACACTTAGCACTCAAAAATTCTCGAATGCCAAAATGCCAGAACCACGTCACATCCATATAGAACTGACACATGGATTTCATTAGAGGAGACATGTGGCACTCATTCTAGACACTTTTGGTCACACCATATTCCCATTTCTGGGTGACATGTGTCACTCTCCTCATGTAGACACGTCAATGACTGTGATGTCAGGGACACGTCAGAACTAAAGAGCCGAAGTGTAGATCAGTCAAAGTGTCGATCAATGATAGTGACATCATGGACACATCATATCCAAATCAACAAAGAGCCGTTCAGCCAAAGATACGAAGTGTTGAAGAGATGGAGAGATGTAGCTATCATCTATGTTGACACGTAGCATTCCTTCATGGGGACATGTGGCATCCATCGATCGTGACATGTGGCACTCATTTCGATAATTTTCAGCACGTCATTTCCAACATTCCAGGTGACACATGTCATTATTATTTGCGTGACACATAAACAATTCAAATCATGTTGCCATGTCAGCTCTAAGATATTTCTATCAAGAGTAGGAGTAGTCTCCCGAAGTCCTAAACGCCGAACTCCCGAAGTATTTAATGGTAAATTTTTTTTAATCTCGGATTAATTAGCACTAATAAATAATTATTGATATGGGAGATTGTCACTTTGAGATATTCCAACATGGATCAAATGAAAATCGCTGAAGTGTCAAAGCGTCAAAGAGTTGGAGACACACAACACTCTTCTATCATGACACATAGAAGCCATCAATTGAGACACGTGGCATCCATAAGTTGAGACACGTGGAACTTATTTTTAAGCACATTTGGGGCTGACATTTTCACTATTTCAAGTGACATGTGTCACACTCCTTTTCATGACATGTCAGCGATGAGATGTCAGGCCGCCACATCAGATCCAAGGAAATTTTTCTCTGGGAGATTTTGATCGAGAGTTAACACAATTTCCAAAAGAAATCGATTCCAAACTCCCAAACGCCAAATGATTAAAGGATAATCCTGGGTTAATTAAGATAAACATGATTATCACTCCGAGGGATTTCAAATCAAAGAAAGAACAGTTCTCTGAACCCTCAAAGTGTCGAAGCCCCAAACAACCGAAGTGGGTCACACACTGCCACGTGACTACGAGAAATTCTAAAACTTAGCATTCACAGTCTCGAATTCCCAAAATAATCAAAGTCTTAATCTCAGGTTAATTAACATAAGTGGTGTTTAATGACTCTGAGCCTTTGAGAGATATGAATATTCTATGCTCCAAACTCCTGAATGTTGAAATCCCAGAATGGATTATTTTTTTTATTGGCATATTTTAGAGTTTGAAAGGGGCGCCAAACTAGAGAGAGATGATCCAGTACACGTCATCATATTTCCCATCAGGAAGTAGTTCGGAAATAGCCAATAGGTACATATCAAAAATTATGGAATTCGGACCCTCCAACGCCAAAATAGAATTGGGGAAACTATAATCCAGAATACAGAAAGAATATTAGAGACACTGGGNCCGGATGATTTGCTTCTTTCACTGCCAATACATTCAGTTATCTCCACTGGCCTCCAAAAATGCGCATGCATGCCCATGATCAATACAAAACTCAGTTCTATCACTCCTAGTCATTTTCTACCAGATCTCAGTTCGCTCTAGCATATGCATCAGTCTGATTTTATCGTAAATAATAGTTTTTAATTGTTTAGTTCAAGATCCTTTTAAGTTTAAAGCATAATAACTGGTAGTGTAGAGTTAAGTCTCAGTCCCAGATGGACGAGAGCCTCTGCAACTCTTATAAATATGTCATTTTTGTATGTTTTGAGGCTTTAGTTTTTTGGGAGAAAAAGATCAAAATAACAACTCGTTGGACCCATTCTGTGCATGGATTAAAGCTCTCTAGCTAGTGAAGATATTATTGATGACAGTGTGTTTGTGTCCAAATTTGTATGTGTTTCTTATCTTGAATACAGTTTGGATTTGTGTGAAGTACGTTTCTTTTCCTTTAGCTACTATATAATTTGTCTTTAATAATATGCAATGCGTGATAACAATTATGTTTGATGAATATTTGTTTTTGTTACAACATGTGGGAATGAATGTTTTTATGGTACATGTTTAATACTTGAAATGATATTTTAAGATTTAAACTTGTGACAACAGATTATTCATTGAATGGTTTGTTGTTTTTCTTTGTTTTTTACCTTTACTGTCTTACTTGTCTATCCTTAGTGTGCCTCCAGCCAAGGAGTACCCTCATCCATGTCATTTAGACAACCAAACTATGCTCATGTCTTGGTAAACCAACCCTCTAACTAACCCATAAATCAAAAAACCAACCATTCATAACTTGAGGTGGCCAAGCTCTTCCGTTTAGCAGTCAGGTACAGAATTTAGGACCAACATATTCTGGCACCTTTGTTGGGGAACAGAGTAATGAAATATATTTCCTTGGGGGAATGACAACGATCATATATAACCTTTGATGATGAACAAAGATCATACACATTCAGACTGCCATCTTTCACCTAGCGATTACACTGAATAAACTTCAAAAAATAAATATTGTCTCCTAGAAAAGGACTCAAGAAGTCCAAATATGAGCACACTAAAGCCACTAAGGCTCATCCTAACCCTGAGGATGAAACAATAGTTCTGAGCCATAAAGACAACTAAGAAAATCCACCTTAGCTCAGAGATATACCTCACCCCTCAAGGGTAAAGCTGCACCTCAAGAATATATTGTTCCTCATCATCACAAGTAGCTTGAATTTTTTATCCTTGAGAATCATAATTCCAAGGAATCACATACACACTCAACTCTTTCCTCTACTTCATCATTTAGTCTAGCATCCACCCCTATATCTCCAATCAATATCCAGATTCCTATTTCCCAAACAATGGTTGTTAACAAGATGGATGTCATAATTGTTGCTAGATATGCACCCCTAGTTCTTCCTATAGGATTGCATGCACTCCCAACCACTTATTACATGAAATATTCACCCAGATATAATGGGCAATGGGATGTTACAGCTGAGGAATATCTGGTATCCTTTTACAGCTTTACAGACAACTTTAACATTGACTATGAAGATGTGTGGATGAGGTTGTTTATACAAAGCCTTGATGGGGAGGTAAGAAAATGGTTATGCGGCCTCCCTCCATACTCCATTGCAGATATTGATGCACTAGATGAGGCTTTCATAAAGAAATGGGGAGATATAAGGGGTTATTTGTATTACATCACTGAGTTTTGGGCCCTTAAGAGAAATAATGGAGAGTCTATTTCGGAATTCACCAAGAGACTTAATAAGATGTATAGTAGAAACCTAGATGAGATAAAACCAATTTAATCCTATGCAAATATCACTTATGCCATTTCATCTGATTCATAATTCTCTCTTCTGTTGAGGGAGAAAAGATACACTACATTACTATCAATGCAAGAAGAATCCATTGAGCTTGAATCTAACATCTTGGCATCAGACTGGTTAAAGACCAGATATGAAAACGACAAGAAGAAACATAGAGAGGATTCCCCTGCCTCCTCTAACCCAGTCAAATCTGATCATAAAATTGATGAAATGACCAAAACTTTGAAGGATCCGACATCTGAAATAGTTAAGACAAAATGGGGATCTAAAAAACCAAACTGATCTTTTCAAGGGGTTGGGAACAGAAATACCAACTAGTTTAGAAGATCGAATGATGCCCCTCAGATAATCCAAAGAGAGAGGAGGAATGTTGATGAACAAAGAGTGTTACCTCTCCAAAATAATGATATTGAGGAGATGGATGCAGAAAATGGTGTTGTGGAGGATGTTGTTTTGTTTTTCAATGAAACAGATTCCACACCAATCACTTAACGCAACAAGATTATGAGGTAGAAAAACTGTCAGATAAGTTTGTTGTTGAGATAGAGGAAGAGGGAAATATTCAAGGCCAACCCCAAAATAAATATGACTTGAGGCCTAGAACATGAACTCCTAAAGCCACCACCTCTGATCAGAACACAAAAATAGAGGTTACTCCCAAGCCAAATCCAAGCAAGGTTGCATTGGCTAAAGCTCGCTAGCCTCCTCCATTTAACCATGTTGTCCCTGAAGTATAGGAATTTGATATGACATAAGCATCCTTCATCCTAGATCATTACCTGAGAGAGATAAATATCCATGTACCTCTATCTGAATTGTTCAAAAATTATCCTTTCAAACAATCCATTATTAAGGTTCTTCAACCACCTACTTATGTTGTAACTTCTGATGTAACTAGTCTTCAGGATGAGAACCCAACCATTACTATGTGCCCACACATTGAGGATGGATCTGATGCTTCTCCACCATTATACATATCTCTAAATGTCCATGATAAGATCCTACATAACCGTCTCATAGACTGAAGTTCCTCACACAATGTCATGCCTAAATTTGTTATGGAAGAACTAGGTTTGGAGATCACCAAGCTGTATCAAGACCTTTACTCCTTTGACTCCAAAAAATTCAAATGTTTGGGATTAATAAAATATATGGTGGTTTCTTTGGCAGAGTTACCCATGAAAAATATAGTGATGGACATTAGTGTGGCTGACATTTCCCCCAAGTTTGGTATGCTTTTGTCGAGGACATGGGCCAAGAAGGTTGGGGAAACACTACAAATGGACCTCACATATGCCACCATCCCTGTTTTCAAATGAGATAACATGGGACTATACAGAGAGGTAAAATTGGCCTATATTGTCAGTGACCATCAGAATCTAAGCAATCACCTAATTTATGTTGGTGAGGAACCATAAATTACAGTCACCAAATGCAAAGATTAGTATTTGATGAATCAACATAACCAAGTGTGGAAGATGTATTTCGATGGCTCTTCATAAGGAGAATGTTATAGGGTTGTTATAGTCCTCATTTCCCCTACACGGGAGGTTATAAAGGTCTCTTATAAGATGGAATTCGAGACTACTAACAATATAGTTGAGTATGAAGATCTGGTGCTTGGATGAGGGCTTCTAAAGACATGGCCATTGAGACTTTGGAAATAGTTTGTGATTCTGAGTTGATCATCAATAAAGTCAAGAACATCTATCAAGATAAACAACAAAGGCTCAAACAATACAAGAATGAGGTGTGGGACCTGGTTGATAAATTCTTTCTGGAATTTAATATTTCCTTTATTCTTAGAGAGGCAAATAAGAAGGAAGATTCTTTGGCATTGGTTGCCAAAACCTTCAAACCTCCCATTTCTCCAAATATCAAGTATCAGGTGGAGGTCATACACAAGATATCCATACCAGACAACATCAAGAAATGGAAGTTCTTTAGTGATGACCTGGAGCTACAAAGATTTATGGAAACCGTAGAAGAATTCTCTAGTATCTCTATAGATCAAGAAGGTGAATATGATGAATCAAAGAATCAACAAACATATCATCTATTGAACAAAGTGGTTGGCCACAACATTGCGTAACTTAAAATGAACCACATCCCCAGGGGTCTAGTGCTACTGGAAAGGTTATTTGACAGTCATGATGTGTCCATAGGAGCTTCCATAAAAAATCAATAAGAGGAAGTGATGGACTGCAACATTGGGACTGTTGAAAATCCAAAAAATGATCAAATTGTCCAAGGCACTACCTCTAGAACAAAAATACAGGTATGTCAACCTCATGAAAAATTTGGTTTATATTTTTGCATGCTCGTATGAGGATTTGAAGACATTTGGCACTGACATCATCCAACACAAAATCCCTCTGAAGGATGGTTCTAATCCTTTCAGATAGAAGATAAGGAAATGTAATCCCATGTTGATGTCTATAATTGAAAAAGAGTTGAAAATAATGCTTGATGCCATAATTATTGTGCCCTTGAGGTACTTAGATTTGGTGGCCAACTTGGTACCTGTGAGAGAAAAGAGTGGGGAAATACGCTTCTGTGTTGATTTCAAAAATATCAACAAGTGTTCTCTAAAATACAACTACCCACTGCCCAATATGGACCATATTTTACAAAGGGTATTAGGTGCCCACAAAATTTCCTTGCTGGATGGGTACTCTGGTTATAACTAGATAACAGTATGTGAAGTAGACAAATAAAAACCAACATTCCCCACCCCTTGGGGAACATTTATGTATGACAAAATGCCCTTTGGGATGATGAATGTAGGGGCCACTTTCAGAGGGATATGGATGTAGCTTTCATAGGGGAGAAAGATAAATTTATGGTTATATATTTGGATGAAATCACCATTTTCTCCAAATCAGGTGAGGAGCATTTACAACACCTTAAGAAAATTTTCTAAAAATGTAGAAGGTATGGGATCTCTTTCAATCCCAAAAAGTCCCACTTTTCTATGCCAAAAGGTAAACTCCTCAGCCACATCATATCAGCAAGAGGCATAAAAATAGACCCTAAGAGAGTGGAGGCCATTCAAAAAATTGAAATTCCCAAAAAGTAGAAGTTTATTCAATATTTTATAAGAAGAATAAATTTTTTGAGGTGCTTTGGGCCAAAATTTGCCAATATGATGAATAAATATGTTGTTATAAAGTGGTCATAGGAAGAAAAATCATCATTCTAGAGGATCAAACAAGCCTTGGTTGAAGCCCTTGCATTAGTCAGCCCTAACTATGCCAAAGAATTCTTTATCTTTTCTTTCACCTCCAAGGAAACCATTGTTGTTGTGATACTGCAAAAGAATCAAGAAGGGCATGAAAAAACCATATCCTTTTTCATCAAATCCCTCTGAGATGTTGAGATAAAGTATGATATATTAGAAAAGCATGCCTATGCATTTTCTAAAGCATTGAAATCCTTTAGGGTGTATGTGTTACACTCTAGCATAACAACCTATGTTCCTAGTAGCAGTGTCAAAGAGATTCTGGTCTAGCCAGATAGTGAAGGAAAAAGAGGGAAATGGATTGTCAAATTGTTGGAAAATGACTTGCACATAAATCCCACCAATTTGATCAAGCAATAAGGAATTGCTAAGTTATTATCAGAAACAAACTGTAAGGTGTTGGAATTACATAAGATCTTCACCCAATTCAATGAACCCATGACACATTCTGGAAAAGATAGCATGCAGGTATGTGAAAAAAAATCTTATTCACCTTGGTACTGAGATATTATTTACTTTCTACAGCACCTATAATGCCCACCAGATTTGAAGAATATGAGGGCCATATCTCTCAAATTAAAATCTATAAAACTCTGCATTTTAAATCAGAACCTGTATTGGAGGGATCCTGTTGACATCCTATTAAAGTGTATTGATGAAAATGAAGCTAAGAAGGTCATAACATATATGCATGGGGGAGTTTGTGGTGAAAACCAACATTTGAAAGATGCAACCCTCATGACTGGCCCACCCTTTTGTCTAATGTGTTCACTACAGTAAGGGAATTCAATGAATGTCAAAATTTTGCAGGAAAGCAGAAGTTACTCTCCCTTCCCTTGAAACCTATCACTACAAGTGGCCCCTTTAAGCAATGGGTATTATATTTCATAGGTGAGATAAATCCACCCTCCATTGGGTAGCATAAGTGGATCCTCACTTCCACTAACTACTACCAAATGGATCGAGGTTGTGCCCACTAGGAATTTTATTGACAAAGTGATTATGAACGTTTTGGAAACCAATATATTTTCCAGGTTCAGCTACTCTATAAAACTTGTAACAAACAATGTCCAGGAATTCAAGTCCAAATCCATGATTGACTTATGTGACAGCCATAACATCTCCTTGATACATTCCACACCCTATTATCCTCATGGGAATGGGTTGGTCGAGTCATCAAACAAGAATCCCATTATGATCATCAAGAAATTGTTAACTGAAAACAGGAAATCCTAGGAGTCTAAACTTAAGTATTCCATGTGGGATGATAGGATCAACACGAAGAGATCCTTGGGAACCTCACCATTTCAGATAGTCTATGCGATAAATCTTTTCTTCCCCACTCATCTCGGTCTATCGGTTTTGAAATTCCTACATGAAGAAATGGAGGATCCAAATGAAATCCAGAGGAGAATCTTTCAGATTATAGAATTTCAATAGAAAAGGGAGGCACTGAGTCATATCACTGAAGCATACCAGAGAAAGATAAAATCATCTTTTGATAAGAAAACCATGAAGGATGTCTTTTGAGAAGGTGACCTGGTCCAGAGGTGGGATGCTAGAAGGGAAGAAAAGTCCAAGCATGACAAGTTCAATAACCTATGGTTTGGTCCTTTTAAGGTGGTTGAGGTTCTGGAAAATAACACATTTGTCTTACACAATATGTATGATACTGAAATTTTTGGGGGCCCAGTAAATGGGTGCTTCCTGAAACACTATTTTTCTTGAAATACTGAGAGAAGGTCCATCTTGTACCATAGTTTCTTTCCTTTTTTGTTTTTTGATTATTTAGTTTTCTTTTGAATAAAGAATCCATAGCCCAATAAAGGCACTGGGGTGTATTTGTAGTTTTAAGTTCAATAAGATGCATGGGTGAGAGACAGTAGAAAATATACTGTTAATATTATGGCAACTGCAGAAGGTATTTACCTCCACGTGTAAACCTGAAGAGAATAGAAGACTCTGGAAAGAAAGAGAAAACCCTAATGAGTTGGCTAATAACCCTAGAATTCTTGTCGACTCAAGAAGATAATTTATATTAGGTTATTATCCTCCAAGAGAAGAAGTCGGCCAGAAATAATAATAATATACTGAACAGACATGTACCTAGAAGGAGAAGTTGGCCCCAACAAATCTGGCAGAACCACAATAAATACAGGGCACCGGTTCTCATTTGACACGTCTCAGAATTGCAGTGAGCAACTGGTGTGCACTGTAGTTCCCAGTTTGGTGTGGACGTGTGGAGGAGAGCTGCAGGTGTAGCTGCTACAACAACCAGTTTCAGTGTTGGCTTGGACTATCTCTTGGCTAGGGTTTGGACTATCTGATCAACTATTGTTGGTGCGCTATCCTTGGAGGAAGATGCGCTACACCTTATTTGGCTATCTAGCCTAGGGTTTTCTTTTGGACTGATTCTCATTCAAGTTTAAGGTGCTTGGAGGGTGGCTTCGGCCTATGGTTGGGTGACGAGGGTATCGTCAATGGTAAAATGAGCACAAGATTCTATATTCTAACAGGTTATGGGCCCACACCTCCTTCATTTAGTCTAAATGCTAGAAGGAAACATAGCCGCTAGGATATTGAGCTCGCTGAGGAACTGCCACTAGGGTTATTGGCAGAAGCAGCTTCCAAGACAGTGCCACTAGGGTTACGAGTAGGTGTAGTTGCAGAAACCATAATCCTCTTGTTGAGGCATCTTAAGTGAATGGATTGACCTATTCTGCAGATAGATCAGTGCACTCTATCCTAGCGCATCTCTT
Source organism: Picea mariana (assembly GCA_032191745.1). NCBI lineage: Eukaryota > Viridiplantae > Streptophyta > Pinopsida > Pinales > Pinaceae > Picea > Picea mariana. Next base: position 16,106 of record JASDQU010199415.1, read on the forward strand.
GATACCCTCAGCAAGCCAAGACGTGAAGTTTGAATTTCTGGTCAAATCTAGGGTTTGAACAAGTCAAGCAAGCCCTGACTAGCTCTATGAAGTCTGAGAACAAGTTATATGGAGCCTCTAACTTCAGATCATGGAATACAAGGATTGACCTCATCCTTGAATAAAGTGCTAGATATCGTCAAAGGAAAGATTGTAAAGCTAGAGTTTGAAGAAGGAAAAGAGAAGGAACCGCAAAATGTTGCAGCTATGGAGAAGTTCAAATATGTTGACATCAATGCCATGAGTATCATAGTGGATTTTATAAAAGACCACTTGATACCCTACATCTCCCATCTTGACTCATCAAAGAAGATGTACGATGCCCTAGCAAATCTCTTCTTAGTCAGAAACATTGGACAAGTTATGAGTCTGAAGAATGAGCTCTGTGATATGAAGATGAATGAGGATGATAGCATAACATCATACTTTGTAAGGATCTCCCAGTTAAGAGATCAACTACAAGATATTGAAGAGATCACTTCAGAGAAGGAATTAGTGAACATAGTACTCAATGGGATTCCCAAGACATGGGATGCATTTGCCACAAGCATGAACATAAGGAAGGTGTATCTGACATTTGAAGAACTTTAGACTTGTTGTGCTCAAGAAGAATCAAGGATCAATGCAAAAGAGAAACCCCAAAAGAAGTACGACGATCAAGCCTTCATAACATGATTCAAGAACTTCAGGAACAAAAGGAAGTTTGGTTCAAGGAGGAAGCCAAATCAAGAGAAAGACATTTCAGAAGTGCAATGCTTCAACTATCAAAAGTATGGTCACTACAAGAATAATTGTCCCGAGCTAAAGAAAAGGAAGGAGAAACACGAAGCATCAATTGTCGAAGAAAAGGAACGTACAAAGAAGACTAAGCAGGATGGAAGAGACTTCTTCTTCTAAAAGGTAACAACACTCTTCTTATTTCTTGTACATATCTTGTTAGCATTGTCTCTGTACATATCTCGTATATCTATCTCTTGGAAGATAATGTGTTCCAAGAAGAACTATACCTATGAAAGAACAAACAAGATGAAAATAGATATCATTAGATAATACACATGAAAGAATGAAATACAAATCATGTGGAATCTATTGCAAGTTAAGTCGAATCAATCATGAAGAGACTTAGAAGAAGCAAAGACAGAGAGAAGTCAGCAATCAAGAGGAAATTGGAAAAAGACTTATGACGTTTTGTAGAAGACAACAAGACTAAAGCGTGGATTATGTTAGAAAAGAGAGCCAATTATATATTGCAGAAGACAATAAGGATGCAGATGGAAGCATGGACTCTATTAGACGGAGGGAGCCAATTATATGCTCTCTTACATGAAGCAATGGCTAGGAGGGAGAGAATCCCATGATCCATTGAAAATGATGAAGTATATATCCATGATAGTAGCCATAAAAGACAATACGTGTTTAGTTCAACCGCAGAAGAAGACTTCTTCGAAGAAAAGCCTCTAAGTATTCTTGGTTGTCCATCCACATCTGTGATCCTATAATAAAAGAAAGAAATGGAATCTTTAGGGAATGGAACCTACTCCATGGTCCCAAGAACTAAACAGGAGGAAGAACATGAAGATTCCAAGAAAGAAAGAGAAACCAAAACAACTAGTCATTGTATCAAGAATCACAAGATTACTAGCCTCATATGAACTCACTAAAAGAAATCAAGCAGAAGAACTAAAATTCATGATGAAGAACAGTGTACGGAAGACTTATGAATGAAATCATTTCGATATCTAGACCTAGAGGTTCTCCCAGAGGGAGGGAGAAGACTACGATGATTACTTGTTCCAGTAAACCAGACACATCTCTACATGAGTCACCATATTATCTGCAACATCCATGAGTTGGAGTTCTACATCAGATAAATGTAAAGACTGTTCTCCAATCTATCAATTGAACAAAGAGCGCATGAAGAGCAATCTCAATACCTTGAGGCATACTAGAAAGAGACCCTTGTATGCAGATGGAAAAAGATAACTCGGTGGAGAACCTCCAATGGACAGCAGAAGCACGGTGAATATTTTATATAACAGAGATATTGTATCAAGATGATTACTTAGTATATTAGATCTCATGATGACAGAAGAATTGACAAATGGATATGTTCCATTTTTCCAACAATGATATACTCTATTGATCATAGCTACATGAATCCTTCAGAGAAAACCAGTGCTCTAGAACAAAGTACATTTGAAATCAAGCATTACATTATCCATGATGAAGTCTAGAAAGGAGAAAGTGGTTCTCCAATACATATATCCATATAAGCAAACATTTTGGTAAATCTTCCATCCAAGATGAAAGAGTTTTCATACTCAAGCTAAAGCTCATGGAGATAACTTCCTTATTGAAAGAGGAAGAAATGAATCCCAAGTTGGGAGGGAGCACTGATATGTATTTATTTATGGACAATCATTTTTCAGTTCAAAAAATGGTCCAGGATGAGCAGTTTTCTTTCCAGTTCGGAAAGTGGATTGAGATTTCTGACTAACAGTGATTTCCCATTGTGGTTAACATGGGAAATGGTCCAGATTGCTGATGTATCATAGACAATGAATTCCCATTATGGTTAACATGGGGGGTGGTCTAGGGTAGTCTCTCTTCTTGAGGGTTACTTAAGAAGACTGGCTCGCATCGTCAGGCAATGATTTCTCATTGTGGTTAACATGAGGAATGGTTTGTTTTGGAGGTTGATAAAGGACAATATTTTGTTGGACAACTGAGAGGGGGGGGTGAATTAGTTGTTACCATGATTAAAAAATTATGCTTCTCTTAAAATCTTTACAAGGCACTCAATGATGATCACAATAATGCAAGGAAATAAACAATGGCACATTCAGCATCAATCAAATATATGAGAAACACAAAGACAGATATTTCTCGAGGAAACCCATATAGGGTAAAAACCTCTTCTTCTTTATATGATAAGCATTATTTACATTCTTTACATTATCATACATGTGAGGACCAACTCATTGTGAGGCTACAACCTCTGTTTTTGCAAGCTGCAACTTGCTGAGAGAACCAACTCTCTATTTTCTCTAGCACCCACTAGAAGGAAGCACCAACTCCCTAGATTCTCTATCACCAACTAGAAGGAAGCACCAACTCCCTAGTTTTTGTAGCACCAACTAGAA
>JASDQU010199417.1:16163-27685 GCA_032191745.1 Picea mariana
GAATGTAATTCCTTCAACAGTTTATTAGCTTCTTCTTGGTTCACACATCTAAGGAGAACTCCATCAGGGTCTTTCCAACCAAGGCCATTCACAGTCAAACAATATTTCATAGATTTAAGTCTCAAAGCCCTTCTTTTGTAGTCTACCAGGTGATTTGGGCATGGAAAATTCTTAAGGTAGTATATTGTATCGGAATACCATTCATCATGTTCTAACTCACTAACTACCACGTTTATTTGTTCGCTTTCTCCCATTTGTATGGCCTCTTGGTTGCTTTCAGTCAACATCTGGGCTAAGCCTTGTCCCTTTATAATCTTGGTGGGTTTTATTTCTAAGTCATACTCTTGGATCTTGGAGACCCACTTGCCCCTAGTACCCATACAATCCTGTTGCGCAAGACATCCTTTACTGCCGGATAAGGGACATAAGCCTTGATCTTATTATAATCCACGTAGTTTCTAAAGTGCTTAAGGGATTTCACTAAGGCGTAAGCTTGCTTCTCAGTAATCGAATAGTTCATCTCCGAATCCCCAAGGACTTTACTCATGAAGGCAATGGGGTGTTCATGGTCATCAATGGGGTGTTCATGGTCATCAATGTCTTTTTGCAACAAGACACCTGCAATGGTGTCTTGGGAGGCAAAAGAGAATATTATGAAATCCCGTGAATAGTCAGGGCTAATCAGGACCGGGGCTTGGGAGATAGCATCTTTAATGTCTTCAAAGGATTTAATGGCCTTATCATCCCATCTGAACACTGTATCTGTTTTGAGTAACGCACTCATGGGTTTTATTCTTTAGACAAAGTTTGGGACAAATCTTCGGATAAAATTTATTTTTCTGAAAAAGGATTGTAGGGATTTCTTGTTAGCTGGGGGACACACATCTTTGATGGATTGGATCCTTTCAAGGTCTATAGAAATTCCCCCTTCTGAGGCTATGTGTCCCAAAATTTTCCCTTTATCTATCCCGAAGACAGATTTGTTAAGGTTCAAGGAGATACCATACTTCCTACATCTCTCAAAAACAATTCTAAGGTGTGATATGTGGTCTTTTCTCTCCTTTGATACGACTGTGAGATCATCCTGGTAAATTTCTATGATTTTTTGAATGAGATCCCTAAAGGCAAAGTCCATTGCTCTCTGAAAGGTGGCATTGACATTCATAAGGCCGAAAGGCATTCTCAAGTACATAAATGTCCCCCATGGTGTGGTAAATGCCGTTTTCAGTTGGTCTTCTCTCTTGAGTAAGACTTGGTTGTATCCAAAAAATCCGTCCAACATGGACATCATCCCTGCCCTGATAACCCTTTGTAATAAATGTTCCATATTTGGGAGGGGGTAGTTGTCTTTCAAGGATAGTTGGTTAAGGTTTCAGAAATCTACACATAAGCGGATATCACCACTTTTCTTTCAGACAACTACCAAATTTGACATCCATGACGAATATCTATTGGGAGCTATGATGCCAACATCGACCATCTTTTGGAGTTCCTTTTTTATATGGTTTGCCAACTTTGGGTTAATATGTTTCAACTTTTGTCGAAAAGGTTTGGTTCCCTCTGTCAAAGGTATAGCATGTTGGATAACATCACCCCTATAAGCCTTTAGTTCATCATAATTCCAAGCAAAGGTATCTTTGAATTCTCTTATGAGGTCTAGTATCTCTATCCTTTCCTTTTCAGTAGTCCCTTTCCCTATTTTGACCATTCTCAGATCCATCTCTGTGCCGATGTTGAACTCTAGGGCTTCATCTGTTTGTTTGTTGGAGTTCTTTCCTTTGTAAACATCGTGTCTGTCAAAGAGGTGTTCTAAAGGGACACATCCTTTTGGAAAAGTGTTATTTTACAGGTTAACCACATCCAGGTTCATGGAATTAGCCATGAAGTTTACTTGTGAATCGGTGAATTCTCTACTATTTTCCATRAATCTAATGATTTGGTCATCATCTTCAAAGACTTGCCAATGTTCCAGGTTATCAGGGATCGATGGTCTAAACAAGATTTCCATTTTGCACAGGTTTTGGAGTGGACCATCACAGGGTTGTAAAGTGGAAGTGGAAACAACCAAGGCATCTGCCACATAGTTTTCTTCACGAGGAACTGCTTTGATCGTCACCATTTCAAAAGATTTTGCAATGGATCTTGCAAAGTCATGGTACCTTTTTAATCTCTCATTCTTGGTAGCAAAGTCTAGCAACACTTGTGATACTATCAAGTACGAATCTCCTACAACTCTCAGGTGCGTGACACCTTTGTCGATTGCCAAGTTGAGATCTAGGATCAAAGCTTCGTATTCGGCAACATTGTTTGTACAGTGATATTCAAGTCTATAGGAATAATAGAAGGTCTCCTTGGATGGGACTATCAAGACAATACCTACCCCTGAGCCAGAACTTGAATGAGCTCCATCAAATTCTAAAGTCCACATTCCTTCAGGTGTCTTTGTAGGTTTATCTTCTGAACTTGCCCCTTGGACGAACCAATTTTCAATTCCATTGTTGACACAAAGGAGCTGATGATCAGGTTCATCAGGGGTCTCAATAAGGCATCCCGTGATGGGTTCTTTGTTAAGGGTAAATAATCCCTTAAAGACCTTAAGAACCTTTTGACTTGAGTGACCAGTGAGAGGGGGGTTTTCTTGCATCCTTGCCTTAGTCTTATCAGCCCTTTAGGTCAATGGGGACGTCTCCCCTGGGGTAACTTTGATATACTGCTAAATAGAAAGAGGTTTCCTATTAAGGTGATAGTGATAAGTCACCCCCTGTTACGCCAATCTTTCATTCACTTGCCTTGGGCTTTGGTCAAGTACAGATTGTGTGATAACAGGACCTTTAAACTAGATAAGGACTCTCCTTGAAAGAAATTTTCTTGTAGTTCAGTTATTAACCTGCAAAATGGGTTATGAATATCTAATGCCAGTGAATACTATTGACATGCTAAATCCATAAGTTTTTTTATTGCTGTTATGAAGTTCTTCTTCCCACTTGGAGTAGCAGAATGTCTCTTAGCTTTATATAATATTCCCATCTGTGAAAGCATTAGGTGTATTCTGAGGGGTATTAGGAAGTAATAAATATTGCAAGAGCATGGTGGTGTGTCTTCTCTTCTGCACCTCTGCTAAAAGTGTTTTTCCATGTGATTTCCAGGTGGCTTTCTCAGTAAACGGTGTCATTATCTTGACTTTTCTTTCAATCCTCAAGGCATTTCTTCAGGTAAGTATCAGTTGGCTTCTATAAGCACCCTCCCTTCACAACCCATATCCAAAATCGTAGCTCTTAAGGTGTCAATGTTTACTTAGGAGGTCTGTTAATAATATTGATTTCATGAACATAGAGTATGGCTGCTTTTGTATGCCTTTTTGCAGAAATATGCATATGTTCGGCTCTTGCATACATTTTGTATATATAGGTGTGCATATCTACGTGCATGCATAAATATGTCTCCTTATGTTATTGCAGGCATGTGTATGGATTATGAGTTTCTAGATTATACATAAAAGTTGTGGCTTTTGCATTATTTCCTTAGATTGTCGTAAGTGTCTGCAACTTGCCCCATTTCTAAGTGTGTTTGTTGATGCCTAATGTGATTGTGTTGTTACATATGCACTTTGACACCAAATTTAGTTGCATTTTGACTGTAGGATTTGCCACGAAGAACTTTTTTCCGTGTCGCTGTTAGTGTTATCTTGTAATTGATCTCTTTTTCTATTTCATGCATCTTGGGCAAGTCCGTGATCTCATACTTCCTCATCATTGAACACGCTTATTGGTTACAGTGTTAGCTGAATGATATGTTTGGTTCCAAGATGTTTTTTGTCTTCCATTATAGTCTTGTACATTTTTGCACATATGCAGTTATGCATGTAAGCATCCTTCTAGCCTTTTGCATTTTGGCTCTGTTCAGGTCTGGGATTCTTGCTGATATTGCTGGTATTGAAGAAAATAATGTTTGTGGTTATATTTTCAAGTTTTCCTGATTCTACCCGTGAGCTTATAGTTTTTCTGCCAATCACCATAAATGATCAATCACTATGAAATTCTTTCAGCCTTTGTTGCTGTAACACGGTTTTAGTAGCAGTTGCAGGTTGTCTGAGAATGTGGGGGCTAAGATGCAGGTAAATGCCCTGCTATATTATATCTGTGTTTAACCTAAAGCAACCTTGCAACTGCTTTACAGTGTGACGTAAAGGTTGTTCAGACACTCAGAAAACTATTTCAATGACTTACAAGGGTTTTATGTTTGAGATTATTTCATGTCTTTCATGATAATCTGATTACCTCAGTGCTTTAGCCATACTTCTTCTTTTCTAAAGTAGATTATTCACGGGATTACCATCACGAGCCATCCTGGCATGCACAATAAAATGAGTTTTCCAAGATCCAATCAGAAATTGCTGATTGACATCCATAACGACTTTCCAAACGGTTCCTTTCATTTTTCTAATGTAGCCCAATATTTTTCATGATGGAATCAGAGAGTAGCTCTGCAGAAATAGCACTACTACTCACTATATGGTGCAAGGAAACTACCAACCAATCACTATCATTGGAGTTGATTAAATGGTAATTGTACAACTTGGGTTCCAAAATTCTACCTAGATGCATCACGAGGAAATTGATTTTTGAAAGAATTCTGTGAACTCCAATTGGTGGAATGAGAGTGTGATGTAATGTTTCCAAGTGGTTTTTCTTGGAACATTTAAAGTTTTTATGTTTTCTGGTTGTGGTATTTTGTTAAACACTTTGCAGATTTATCTTCTTAAGTTGCGCTAGGGTTTATCATGATGGTTTTTGTAGAGTTTGCAGCAAGTAAATGATAGAGATATAAAACAGTAGATACACAACAAGATGCAATACAAGAAATAGCCACAAATACCTCAGTTCTGATTTTATTTATCAAAGATAGCTAACCTCCATACAATAGTATAGCAGATCTGGATCATAGATAGCAGAATAATGAGTGTGGTTGATAATACCTCCAAAGTACAATAGAAAGAAGAAGATATGATCTACCAAGAGCCTTCCCAAGCTGAATACCAAAGATCTTCAAAACCCAACTCTTTCCCTTGCTGTAGGTGATGTCTTCTCTAGCAAAGTGCACCCTCTTTGGCTGAAGCAAGCTAAGAATTCGGCCTCCTCTTCTTTAGCCTCCAAATCACTGAAGCCAACTGCAAATCTGTAGATCGGGTGATTGAAAAGTCCTGTGATGAATCTCCTAGCTGGTGGGAGTGATCTCACACTCCAAATCACTAGATCCTCTGAATAATGATGTTTGTTGAAGCATTAAGAGAGAAGCATTAAGTGTGAAAGAAAAAGCTTGAAACTTTAGATGTGTGCATACACTATCAACATATCCAACAATACATTAACTTAAGTGTGATGGCAAATGGCCTTAAAGATGAAATAGCATGAAAAGGAAAACCACTTATTATATCATCAAAGCATTAGCCATTTAGTGTGTTGGATTAGAGCATGTGAAACAAGATAGATCTTAAGATGGATTAAAACATGCAAGTAGATTAAGCAAGTTGATTATGCCCCAAGGGCTTAAGCTAAGGACTAATGTGTGAAGAGATCTAGATCTAGAATATTTTAACCATTAAAGCATTAGAAACCCATCAACACATTACTTATCCTAGCCTTACGATTTTGGGAGTTTCTCTCCCAAGGTGTAGGCAATTATTAAACTTAGAAAAAACTTGAAAGAGAAATGGAAGAGCAAGACAAACCACTCAATGGCACAAGGTGGAGGCAAGCCTACCTTTCTTGTGCCAAAGGGGTTGAGAGAAAAGCAAGCAACAACACTTATCAACAAGAAGCTCACTAACCCCATGTCCTAGCCTTTTGAAGACGATTTTTAAAAGGAAAACTTGAAATTTGGACTAACCCTAAGCTTACATGTGGGAGGTAGGCCGTACCAATTCTCCTCCCAAGCTATGAGCCACTAAAAATCAACAAAAGAGAGTAGATCTATGCATAAGAAGCTAGAAAAGGAAGAAAGAAGGTTGAGATTTGTTACCCACTTGAAGAGAAGGGTCTTCGAGTGTTGTGTGGATGATTTTGGGTAGCATAACCCCCTCAACCTGTTACAAACCCGCAAAAACTAGCAAGTTATGCTTGCTGGAAAAGCTACACACAACCAACAATGTGAAGAAAAATTTCTGTTTTTAGGGCAAAAATTTCTCCTAAAAAAATCTATGATAAAAGTGATTTAAAATGACCAATCTAAGATGTTAGGCTAGTTGAAATATTATGTGGAATGAACAACAATAAAAGAATGAGTAAAGAATGAGAAAGAGGAGTCTGAATGTGCTTTGAGGGAGGACTCTTCCTTGAGGCAATCCCAACAAAACCCTTGAAGCCAAATCTGCAAAACTTGACAAGATGATATGTATACTAGAAGATAATATGGCTGAATATGCTAAAAAAATGAAATACTTGCACCCTATTAGCAAACCCACATATATAGATTAACAAGAATACTCGTTGTTAGGTCTACCCAAGTCAAACACTTTACCCAAGAATCTACTCTATGCAATCATGATACCAAATTCACAATATTACCTCATGTGTAAGCAAGAACAAGAATACTCGTTGCTCTTCCAATATCCTCCAAAGTTTATTTTTTATTACTCAACAATGGATCTTGGAGAAATACTTGCTCCAAAACCCTAAAGAGCCAAAGAATGGATGAAGGATGGACAAGAAAGAGAGAGAGAGTGGTGAAAATCAAGTAGCATAACAATAGCTCAAGATATGGTGAGGAGGGAGTGAGGAAAGGGATCTATTTATACTTGGAGAGACAAACCTACCTCTCTTGGATCAATGGCAAGTGTCCACCACCAAGCACAAGATGAGATCCCAAGGAGGGGGGCGCACCATCTAGGGTTTGAGACTTGGATCAATGAGGTGGATGGGTTGTGAGGCATGGGGATGATGGAAAGAGGGAAGTGGGAGGCTAGGAAAAGCATGCCACATGAGAGAAGGGGCCCCAACTCATTAAAATAATTCTTCTAGAGTTTTCCACATGAAGGGGGGCGTAACTCCTCTAGGGGGGCACACCACTTAGGGTTTGAGATAGGAGTGGAAGGGAATAAATGAGAGAAAGGGAGTGGGGATAGGCTAGAAGGTGATGTGGAGGGTAAGGGAAGTCAAACCACACAAGAGAGGGGTCCACCACCCCTTCTAGGCTTAAGTTACAACATCTCATCAACAAGGGGGGTGTAGATCCCCTAGGGGGCGTGAGGGTTTGAATGAGTAAGGGGGTGAGGGTGTGTGTAAAGGTTAAAACAAGTTGGGTTGGGTAGGTTTAGGTTAGGAAACCTCTCTCTATTCTTTTTCCACCTTTACATCATCATTTTAACTCATTATTACAAAAATTACAACAAGGGAACACCAAGGTTCCCCTCTAGCTCCACAGGTCAAATCCAAGATGCTTGGGTGCTCAACAAGGAGGACACGTAGTGCCGTGAAACTGTCCTTGGCTTCAACCCCTTCTAGCCTCCCAAGTCACTCATTTTTAATGGTTTTAGCAATAATAGAATTAGGTGCCTAATTAGACTAGCCACACAGTATGTTGGCGTCCTAATACGCACCTACAAACGTGGAGAAGTCTCCAACCCACTTGGTGTGTCCTTGGAGGCACAAGCCTGAATCCAGACCCACTGTCACCTCAATCTGGACTCCTTCTGTCTAGGCTCACTCCTAGGGAAGCCAAGGGGGGTAGACCCTATTAAACTGTGTGAAGGTTTTATTAAAATTCTAGGAGTGAATTAAATTGTTGATTAATGATACCCAACCCAATGACAAGCAACAATGCAAAATGCAATCTTTTAATGACAAAAAAACCTTTATTTATTAAACCACAATTGGACCAGTGCCTAAAAATTCCACTTATTCCAATATATATAAAAGAATGACAATTTCACAAGAATAAAACAATCAAGAACTATCTAAACAATGAATTAAAAAAATAACTTTATATAATTACTTTAAAACAATGAATAAATAAAGAATGCTTATAACTAAGTCAATATAAATATTTACACATGAAAATAACTTGCATAAAAATGAATAGAATGTAAATACTTGAAAATAAATTGTGTTACAACGCAAGTTGTAGGTTGGGAAAAGCCCAACCCAACCACAAAGCAAGTGCTACAACTTGGGAATCCTACACCCAATGTCACCTCGATGTAAGTCCGCACTTCAAGGGTGACTAGGTCACTCTAGGGAGGCGATTCCGATGACCCTAGGGGGATTGAGATGGAGACGGACAGAATTGGAAGTGAAGCCCCTAGAGGTCAAGTCTAAGTGGAATGAAAGTTGAGAAGAGATGCCTTGTAAGTCAAGTGATTGTTTCCATACAGGTATAGTTCTTCTCCGGATGATTGTACCTGCCCAAGACACAAGGAAATCCAACTTGCAATGATATATGTTAGTATGGATAAACAAGTTAAGCTTGTTGTCCCTAATTTGCAGCAGTAGATGACAATTTATATCAGCAAAATAAAACATCCAAATCAGCATACAAAAATCTAAACTAGTTAAGTAAATCAACATCAAGATTAGCAATGAATATAGGGTGAGAGATGGCATTTAAGAAGCAAGAGAAGATGGCTGTTGTAAACATGTATTTTCTGAAGAAAATTGCAGCCTTATGGCTGTATCTTTCAGTCACTTATATCAGCAGATTACACCATTAAAATATGCCAACATAGCTCAAAAGATGCGCTCTAGTTAGTAGAGTAAGTGAGCAAAATTTAGGAGCTAGTCTAGGGTTAGTTTAGGAGTTATGGCTAGTAGTTTATCTAGGTTAGATCAGCCCAAATGGCTATAGGTTAGGGTTTGTAACAACAAACAAAGTAATGGGAGAGAGGAAATGCCCTAGTAGAGGAAGACTCCTCTCAATGAGGAAAACCAACTTCAAGCAAGAAACATTTCAAAAGATCAAAAATTGCGTTTCCCAAGGCAATGATTTTATATCTCCAATGCAAAAAGGTATGACTAGTGCCTTTACTATTGGGTTAATGGAGTCAAATAAGCAAAGAGCTAGAGAATTTACCTCCTTGGGGGTGTAAGCCCTTTTACTTCCCAAGGCAAGTTTCTCTAGCTAGGGTTTAAGCTAAAAGAGGGTGTATGCCCTTATACTTCTCTTAGCAAACCCTTGTATAATCAATGAGTTGAAGCATAAAATGATGAAGACTATGGTGGGGGTGTATGCCCTTATACTTCCCACCTAGCTCCTAGCATAACAATCCTTGACTTGAAAAAATGATAGCATAATAGTAAAAGACCATACCAAGATCAAGAGAAATGCCAAGATAATCCACCATAAGAGCTAGAAAACATCATCCAAGGCTAGCACCTCACTCCTCCATGAACCATGCATCAATATAGCCATAAACAAGTGCACAAGAGACAAAAAGAGCCAAGTTTAGCGAAAATTTCGGACCAATACTTCTCACAATGAGGGAGAGTTATGTTAAAATGAGATCTTATGATCTCTTATTTATACAAAATGTCACCAAGGTGACTTGTCCACAAATTAAGGGGTAAACCACAATATTAGGGGCCAACAACCCTAATCTTTCCCCCGTAACAAAGTAATATTAAACAATTCACTTAAAATTTCACTTTTTGACAAATAAAACCCTAATTTACATGGATGTCACCCACATAGGGGACGTTTTGGCACTAGGAGAAAGTCGTTGGTGATGTAGGAGGGTAGTAAGGCTTCCCAAAGCCACGTGTCAAGCATCCAAATACCTTCCTTCACGGGCAAGGCCTCAAACCCCTCAAAACGTCCAAGTGCCAAAGCATATCATCTCACCACCATGCCCTAGCCCCTCAAACATGATGTCAAGCTCAAAAAAGAGGACGTTTTGCCCCTCCTGGGCAAATTGTTTGGCAAGTGAGGGCTGGGCTATGTCGTCCAAGTCATCATCAAGGACTTACAAGTCTGATCTTTTTCATCTGGCATGTGGGCCCCTGACATCCAACCTGTGGGCTTGTAGGCCCATGGAAGCCCAAGCTAGGCTTGTTCTCCCAAAAATGTCCACCAACTAGGTCCTGCAAAGACAAATGAGCATGCCATCCAAGGATCTCAAGTCATAACATCATGATAAGTGAATCTAATCAATAAATAAGCCATCTAAGCATGTGCATCAACGATCACTATATCAAACAATTAATTGCTCAAAGACACTATGCGACTTGTCAAGCTTGAATATGGGAGGGTTGACGAGGTGTCCTATTGGGTATATCTTTCCCTAGGTCAAGGAGAATTTCCAAGAGATCCCTCTCTAAGTCATGTAAAGTGCATGAAGTGGTTGGGGTCAAGACTCAATGGGCATAGGGCTCATGACATACAAGGGGTCGTAGTGTCTCATTCATGGGTGCCTTTGTAGAGGGTATGTGGTACCTTCGTCCACAATGCACTTTTTTCAAGCCCATCAATTGCCTTTTATCTTTCTTTCTTTGTATCTTCTTTCAATATAACAAAAGGAGAGGTTGAAGGTCACTGTCCTGGCGTGGTGACCAGATGATGGCAATGTCACCCACAAACACCTAGTGGAACTGAGAAGGATGGCTCGTGTTCAAACCCCCTTTCTCTCAGCCATGCAATTGAGAGCCATTACCTTTGGTTTGGTGACTAGATGATGGCAATGTCATACCACTAGATATTCATGGACATGATAGGTCCGCTCGTGATGAGACCTCCTATCCTTCAACTAACCTTTTAAGCATTCTTTATTATATTGTAGTTCCCCTTTACTCAAAGATAAGTGTTTCATTACTTTCTTGGATAATCCCTGGGCGAAGCATCTGAAAGGTTTATACAAGGCTTTTATCTTTTACACAACATCAACCCCTCTGGGCCTTAACCCCTTCTTCCCATAGAATGAGGGACAACTCCTTCTTGGGTCAATACACCCTAAAATCCCAAGAGATAAGGAAATGGAGGGGAACAATGATGGAAATTGGTAAGTATGGTCGGGAACGGTACGATGGCTCATTAAGGGAGTTCCCAGTAGCAAACCTATTCCCATGGAAAACCACTTCCTAGGGCACAGTGTCAACCACCAAGGTGAAGCAGGGAAAAAGGCATAATGTCCAAGCATATATCATGAAATCTAGAGCAATCTAAGATGCAACATAATCAAATGGCTTAAATATTGGAATGATGCTGACCATAATACTGACTTGTACCTCATGGAGCAAAGGCCCACTGCCTTTCAGAAGCCAACTGATGTGGTGGATGCCATCTGCAAAACTATGACCATCTATGGTGGTGAGTGGGTTTTGCATCTGTGCAAAAGGGTACTGTTGGTCATGTATTCTCTCGGCACTCCATATCTGCAACCTGAGGGCCTCGTGACATAATCTCCTCAGTTATCCATGTTATCCCCTAGCCTAGGGATAACTAAGGAGATTATGTCTCGAGGCCCACAGGTCCTAGACATGGAGTACCGAGAGCCAGATCAACTTGAGCTTGGCCCTGGAGGGCCCATCCTTCTTCCT
>JASDQU010199418.1:0-19293 GCA_032191745.1 Picea mariana
AGTGGAAGGATAACGTAAGCATAATAGCTGAAGTCCCAGAGTAAATGGTGGCCATCCATCTAATTGCTTGATTAAGTCCTGGCCGCTGGATTAAGCAATGAATTATAGGTCCAAGAATCAAATCTGACCATTGATCTGGCTCCATGAAGTAAATGAGAACCATCCGATCTATTCGACGAAATCCGCTCCGAGAGATTTGACATGTTGCAAGTCTTGAAGTCCCGAAGTCCCAATAATCGTCCATCTCATTAGGAGATTGAATTGTGGATGTTGAATTGATAAGCGCTCAAGCACTCGTCTCGCATGATGTTTGAATAATGCCATTAGTCATATGGTAAATATATTTAAAGGGAAGAATGTAATGCATCACTTTAATTGATAAGCCTATGGTTATACACCTATATTGATCATATGAACATGGTTTGAAGGAAGTGTCGATTTCTGTTATCATAGAAATGAAGGAAATCGATCCATGCCTATGATCGATTTATGAAAGTAAAAGGGGATGCCAGGTTTAAAGTTGAAGACCCAGAATGATGATCTCTGTCGGTCCCAAAATTCATTGTAAATAAACAAGTTAGTTATAACTTGTTTCACAAGTTAGCTCAATAACTTAAACAAGTTTTGAGCATAAGCAACTATAAATACAACCATGATTGGTTCACAAGAGGAGGTGCTTGAAAAGAGTACGGGATTGTGGAAAAGATAGGCTCACTAAGAAAGAGAGGCTTGTGGGAAAAATGAAGGGGATACAAACCTGAGGTCTGTGTGAATATCAGAGAGAAGAAGAAGTGAAGAAGGCACGAATATCAGAAGAAAGACGAAGTGAAGAAGGCACAAATTTCAGAGAGAAGATGAAGTGCAGTGATGAGTGTTGATGGTATACCTTTGATAATGAAACAGAGTTGATTCAATAATGGATGACTGCAACTAGAGTTGGTTGAACTACTATATGAATTCTAGTTGGATAGACTGCGTTCTATCAGCAAGATGGGTCTTGCTTGAGAGTTGGTTCTTTTAGAGGAGTTGGTGCTGAAACAAAATAGTTGGTGCTGGGAAAATTCATATTAATATATTCACATATATATACATATCATTTATACAAAAGCTTACAGAAACATCTGGTATCTCTTTTCCATTGTGATTATGGTTTAATTGTTCTTAATGTTTCAATTATGTTTTAACTACTAACTTGTAAGAAGAAAAGTTAGAAAAGTCCACACACTAATTCACCTCCGCCTCTTAGTGTGGGTGGTGTTTTCAACAAAATACCTATTTTTTTTCTATATAAGTATGTGTGTGTGTGTGTGTGTGGTGTTTAAACACCGAGGATGGTGTTTCCTTAAGGGGGAGGGGAATGTAACACCCTATTTTCCCCCATGATTGTAATTATGCTAAGACTTCATATAATGTGATTATGAAGCTTGTAATTACGTTTTCATTAATGGAAAAAAATATACAACTGACCGAGAGGGAAAATACTTTAATTACTAGCCATGATATCACAAGTGGGAATTGATGAAGTGGGATTGGTAAGGTGGATTGATGAGGTGGAATGGAGAAGTTTCTATGAAGAAATTAGGAAGCTCTTCCATCATTCTAAATTACATCTAAAAACAATTAATACATCACCTGTCAATGTATCTGAACTCCCTAGTGCCACATGATTAGTTATGGAGGGAAGGATTGGTGGTTGAAGCAGTTATAACTGCTGACAGACCTGATCTTTGGAAGAGGAAAGAGTCAAATAAAAAACCTGAATATGAGAAAAATATCGAGGAGAATGTGGAATAAGAGACCAAAGGAACAAAACATCATGGGGATATGCGCATAAAGACACAAGGACAACATTCATACAAAGAAGAGAGAGAGAATATAGGGGAGAAAAGGGAAAGCGTTCAGAGAAAAGAACAAGAAAGTAGACAAATGCACATGTAGAGATGACCCAAGGAGAATAACCAAGGAAGAATAAGTGAGTATAATACTCACAAATATATGGTGCAATGACTAAATGTGTTCGCTTGCATAGATATGAGTAATAGAAGAAATTGAAAATGTGTTCTTGAAGAAAATATAAAACTTGTCCAAAAGATTGGTGACCCTAGAACATAGAAGACCCAAATCTAGACTGAAGAAACAAAGGAATGCAACTTGGTATCTATTGGAAAGAAACCGAAACTGGTAAGGGAAAGTCTCCGAGGGAATGTGTAGCAGAGAAGGGACTCCATTTTGTAGAGGAAATCTAGTTGGGAGGGTACTTGATAAACCTGTGGAAGTCACGATCTTAGTGGGAAGAGGGAAACTTCTATTGTTGACAGTGGTGGAAGGAGAGTAACCCTTATGGATCATTCTAGCTATGAGAGCTAGCTAAATCAATCCCCTTGTGATATCATGGCTTGGGACGGGGGTGGCATGCGGTAGGAAGGAACTCTATAGCATATCCTAAGGTTGGTAGGAAATGCGTCCTCTCTTAGTCATTTGGCTGTTGATACTTATTGAAAATATAAGTGTTTCAACTCAATATGTTTGATTTAAATCTATTGTTTTATGGTTTAATTGGGAAATGTGAATGCATGTAAGGAATAGTTGAAATCTTGAGCAAAATGGATTATGTATGTTTATTTTCATTGTTAATCAAATGAATCCAATATAACTAAATAAGCAATGTATGGGTGGTAGCATCCCTGAGAACCTTGCAAGTATTGAGAGGAAAGTTTGAAATATATGGACAAAGTATTCATCTAGAAAGTGATAGGAATGCCCTAGTATATGGGAATCCCTGTGTAGGTTAAGGAACCTTAAGCCCTATGAAAACCTCATGTCTTAGATGGAAAGTTTGCAGGACTTGCAAATATTCATCCAATCAAATCAAAGAAAATCAAAACCATTTTTACAAAATAAAATCAATGAGAATCAAACAATTCTTTACCGTTTAGAGATTAGACAATGAAGGATCTGATAATTCTGAGTTAATGATAGCATTGAAATTTGTTGCGTTCTTGATAATCACATTACCCGTGCATTTGAACCTTTTACTTGCCCAATCTACATTGGATTGAAAACTTTCCTTTAATTCTTGATTTTCTCTTTCAAGCAAGGAGTTTCGAGCAACGATATGTTTTAACTATGCCTGGAGGTATGGTATATCTCTGTAAAAATGTTTAACCCAGTCAAGACAATTATCACAGTTTACAGGTGTTATTGCAGGCAGAGGTTGAGTGTACTTTGTAATGGGTTCTTTGGCTTTTTCTGTAGCCTACTTCAAATCATGGCTTATACCAACGGACCCTTCTTGATTTTTTAGGAACGGAGGAATTTCAGAAACAAAATCGTATTGTATAGCTTCACCACTAGTTTCATTTCCGAGACACTGGTTATCCACATATTCTCAGGAAAGAAATTCATTGATATCATCATTGATCAAGTGATCATCGACCTCGATCACTGAGATTGAGCTCAGATGATCTTGCTGTCAATTTCTCAGACTCCTGCAAATTAACCTGCCTGGTCTCTTATTTACAAAACTCAAATCTGAGTTACCCTATTTCTTCTTTTTGCGATTTTCTTAACAGTTGGTTTGTCAATAAAAACCTGAGTCGACTCAATAGTAGGGGCATGATAAAAACCTTTTTTTTAATACATTGATTACCTCCTCTAATGATTTTATGGGAAAAAAATTATATTGTGGCTCTTTTCCCAAAGGGTTTTGCATAGAAGCAGAGTTTGGTTCAGTGGATGCATAGTCTCCATGTAGATCAACATCTTGACTTTCGGTGGTAGGGTTACAGGGACTAGGGTTTGTATTTAAATGCATAGGTGGTACAACTATATTATCGGGTAGGGTGACGTTATTCCTACATAGGAAATATTCCCAAGTATCCCCGGTCTGAGCTAGATGCGACAACAACAGAATTCGAATAAGCCCATGGTGAAAGAGGCTAGACAGAGGGTTTAAAATTTGTTTATGATAATTCTTAGAAATTCTATGCAGGCTCACCAACAGATGGAAAGGCATATTTAGCTTGAAACCTAGGAAAATAATCAACAGGAGGATGTGATATAAAAACACTAAGCCATACCTACCCTCACAAGTTATAAACTATTTAAGAATTAGAAGCAGGTCGTGCCATCTAGGTTTTAAGAGAGTAATATGTGTACCTTTAGGGAAGCATGTCATTTTCTTAGAGACCATGAACAGACTCCAAGGCACGCCTTCTAACTTGGCGTTTTTGAACCATTTTTTTCACTCCTGTGACAATTCAGTAGCTCATGCTATATAATCCTCAGTTACTTCGAGTTGCAGATTCCCAATTTTGGCTCTAAATCCATCAAACAATTGAGCAAAAGCATGTGCGACTTCTTGGTTATAACCCTCAAAATTTCAGATGAAATGTCCCAGCCATGGGCCTGTAAATCACTTTATGGCATCATCGTGGGAGAGAAGGGCTTGAGAGCCATTAGGTTCTATTCGAATCGCGAGAGCCATGGTTTCTATCAAATAGACACAATAAAGGAAACGATAGGGAAACTTCATTTTCCAATAGACAAACAATAGGGAGAGGTCTGTAAAATCAGAAAAGGATTGAAACCTATGGACTTGGGAGGCTATCATGCTTGGTAGTTTGAGTTTGAATGACAAAGAACCAGAGGATGTGTAGGCTTGTGAACCACTATGCACAATGAACATTAAACCCAAACCATTATCAGCTGCCTATTTGAATAATGAATGAGAGTCGTAAATGTACATGACAATAGGATGATGTGTAATTGTGAGTACATCAGTCATGTAATAGGGTGATATGAAAGAGATATGACTGGTAATATGAAGGAGCACATTTCAAATGTTAATCCAAGGTTCTGTGTGATTAGGCATATCAAATATTAAAATCATATAATCAACCATAGATATGATCAAGTCATATTTCCCATAGTGAATAAAAATGTGGCAATGGATTAATCAATAAGCTTACAAACCTTGAGACTTATAAACATATAGGCCCCCTTGAGGTATAATCTATTTATCAAAAGAAACCAAGAAACCACAAACATCAAAATGATTACCCGATCCAAACTTTTGTTTCAATTTCATGCTTGCGGTCATGAAATTAAACAAAACAAATGAAAATTTAAACGAAACAGTCTTATAATTAGCTAGGCCACTGAATATCCTTGAAACCAAAAGTCATAAATGCTAATAAATGTAAGGAGGAGGAAACTACAGAAAGATTTTATCCCTTATGATGACTCTTAATTATTATAAAATTTGACAAAATTGGTGGCTGCCAACAATGGAGACACGTTGGGTGAAGCAATTATCTCTGAATCACCAAAAAATTTATATCAGGGGCACAGATGAAATAAATTTTAGAGACAATTAACGACAGATCAAGCGTTTCGATAATAACTTAGAAAATAACACAGTCGTAGCATTGGATGTATTTCTGTCCAAAATTGTAATCTGATATCATCTTTAGATCACATGTGTAGCGATGTTTATATAAATGTCTTCGATACTATTGACATGGCCACTGCTGCCAGTAGGCATCCATAGCCTCGGCAGGGATGTCATTTAACTCACTCTAGTACCTCTATCCTGTCCAAGATTTGTCCATTCATGATAAAAACATCTTCACACTTGATCAAATTAAAAGACATACCTGAGGATATTATTAAACTCGACATTGATTCACTGCCAGCAAGCTTATTCAGTACCTTGACGAAGTTTCTTTGATATCATGTGTGTATTTACCCGCTACCAGCATACCTATTCAGTGTCCTGACAGGTTTTCACACAATTCCCACACATTACAGTGCTTCCAACTCTCTAAAATTTGTTTATAAATTTCCAGAACTTCATGATATTAAGAGAGCGGGGTGATACTGAAGATCTCACATTCTGGTAATGAAAATATTGATCATTTAAGAATCATTTTTATGTTATGATAACTTTCATCATGATTTGGACAATTTGATTTCTGTTAAGAAATCATCTCTAGGATGGGGAAGCACATTGAGTTTTTCTCATTAAAACGGGGACGATGTTAAAAGTTTGTTAAGGATAATCGCGTCTTCCTGTGATTTTAATGAGAAACCAGAAACACTGATTGAACATAAACTTACTTCCGCTGATATGAGTTTAGAATTTACTATTTGGGTGCTTGAAATGCTGCTAATGAATAAGAATTCTGATTCCCTTCCACAAATGAATGGTGATTCAGACATAATTATTTAGAAAACAAATCAAAATCAAGAAAAAAAAAGAACCAAAATAAAATAACAGAAAAGAAAATTAAAAATATTTACAAGAGGGTGGATCATAAATCATCAAGCGAAATATCTCTTGAGAGCCTGACCATTCACTGGGAAAGTGTCCGGTTGTCCCTCCAAGTTATGTAGACAAAAATAACTAGGACCCAATTTTTCAGAAATTACAAACGGTCCCAGCCACAGGTTTTGTAACTTGGTATGTTCTCCCTTACCCCTGTGTGCTTTGTCCCACTTGAGAACCAAATAACCAACATCAAAATTCCTATGAGATGTTGAACTTGCATCAAACCAACTCTTCACAATTTGTTGGTGCTGATCAAGTTTCTTTTTTTCTTGCATCCTTACCTCTTCTAATTTTAATAGAGCATTTATTTGGTTTTCTAGAGGAGGACACTCTTCTTCTTGAACTTTCCGTGATAATTGCAGAGAAGGAAGAAATACATGTAGGGGGAGGATGGATTCTCTTCCGTAGACGAGGAAAAAAGGAGAATTACCAATGGAGGCTTTTGGAGTTACCCTATTATCCCAAAGTGCTTTGTACAATGCATTGTGCCAATTCTTGTGGTTTTCTAAAACTGTCCTTTTTATAATCTTGATTAAATTCTTATTTTTCGACTCGGCTAGACTGTTTCCTTGAGGGTAGTAGCTGGAATAATACTTCAGTTTAATCCCTTTTTCCAAAGTGAAAACATTCATATCAATGGACGAAAAATAAGAGGCATTGTCAAAAACTAGATATTCAGGAATTTTGAATCGAGTGATAATATGGGAGTTCAGAAAAGACACTACCCTGAGTACCTGATTGGTGTTGACCACTTTTAAAGGTAAAGCTTCAGACCATCTTGTAAAATAGTCTGTTTCTGTGAGAATGTACTTGTGCTGTTGCGAGGAATGGGGATTGATTGGTCCTATAAAGTCCAAGCCCCATTATTGAAAAGGTGCATCTACAGTGACAGGTTGCAAAGGAAAAGTTGCCTTCTTCATCCATCCTGCAACCTTTTGACATATTATACACTTACGAGACAATGTATGGGCATAATTAAACAAGGTATGCCAATAGTATCTAGACCTTAACACTTTTTGGGCAGTGGTATCTCCACCAAAATGACCATCGACATCACCTGAATGAAGTTCAGCCAACACTTTTTCAGACTTCTCTTTTTCCAAACAACACAGAAAAACACCATCAAAGTTCTTTCGAAATAATATATCATTGATTAGTTGGAAAGATGCAGAGTTAAGCCTAAGTTCTCTTCTATTTTTGGGATCAATATTGCGGGGAGTCAATCCATGCGTTAAATAAAATCTAATGTTCTCATACTAAGAATTGGGTGTAGTTTGTGCACAACTGATATGTTTTTCGTTATGCTGATTTACAGTTGATGTATTTATTTGACTTTCTAATTTATCAACTGAATCAACCACTAATTTACATAGGCCTTGACCTCTAACAATTTGGGCAGGATTTATTTCGATATCATATTCCTAAAGAGATGTCATCTAATTTTCCCTTTTCTCTCCTAGCTCTTTTTGTACTAACAGATTTCGTACAACAGGGTAAGGAACAACGACTTTGGTTCTGGATTTCAACAAGTAAGACCTAAAGTGTTTGACTTCTTTAAAGACAACATAAGCCTGCTGATCTACTGTAGGGTAATTAAGTTTTTCTCCTTTGAAAGAAGATCTCATGAAGACAATTGGTATCTCATTGCTTTCAACATTTTTTTGTGTAAGCACAACAATATAGGATCTGTCAGATGAAAAAGTGTATAGAGTGAAATCCTGAGAAAAATCGGGACTCATCAAGGAAGTTGCTTCTATTATGTATTTTCTAATTGAATCGAAAGCTTGACTTTCTTGTGGTCCCCATCTGTATAAAACATCCTTTTTTACTTAGATTTTTTAGAGGTCTAACCATTTCAGAAAAACTTGGGACAAATCGTCTGACAAAATTAATTTTACCCAAAAAGGATTCCATGGCCTTTTTGGAAGAGGGAGGGGGAAGTTTAGCAATGGCTTGGGTTCTCTCGGGATCAATAATCATTCCATATTTAGACACTATGAACCCAAGTAGTTTGCCTTGTTCTACTGCAAAGACTGATTTTTTTGGATTGAGAGATATGTCGAACTTGCGACATCGTTTTAAGACAACCCTAAGGTGAGACAAGTGATCTTTCTTGTTTTTTGAAAAGATAGTGACATAATCAAGATAGACCACAACTAATTGGTTAATGGGGCCATGGAAAGGAATATCCATTGCTCTCTGAAAAGTGGCACTGACATTTATTAGTCCAAAAGGAATTTTCCTGTAGGCATAAGTGCTCCATGGGGTACGAAAGGTGGTTTTAAGCAGGTTCGAAGGAGACATAAGGACTTGGTTGTATCCAAAAAAACCATCTAATAAAGATAGTCTTTCAGAACCAGATACTTGTTGTAGGATTTGTTCCATTGGTGGAATAGGGTAGTTGTCTTTGTCAAATGCTCGATTTAAATTTCGAAAATCGACACAAAGTCGAATTTCACCACTTTTCTTCCTTACATGGACTAAGTTAGACACCCATTGAGTATGCCTAACTGAAAAAATTATCTTTGCAATTAGTAATTTATTCAGTTCCTTTTTAACGATAGGTTCCAATTTGGGATGCATTTTCCTCAATTTTTGTTGGAAGGGATGAGTGTGGGGTTTCATAGGGATTACATGTTGTATGATGTTTGGGTCGAAAGTTTTCAAGTCCTCATATGTCCAAGTGAATGCAAATTTAAATTATTTAAATAATTTTATAAAAGCGGATCTTTCCTGTTCAGAACATCCCTTTCCCAGATTAATATTTTGAGGATTATCTCGTGTTCCTAAATTTACGGTTTCATAGAGAAAAGAGGAACTGTTAGTTTTGCAATTGACTACCCCTCTAAACTTGTCATGTAGGTCATAAAATTTCTCCAATCTCACAACAGATTTGGGCATAGAGTTTATGAGTTTGGATGATGATTCTGGAGATCGAGGATCATATATTACCGTGAAATATTGAAGATTCTTGTCGTGAGTGCCTTCATTAATAATTGCATCCTGGAAGGTGTCTTCCATATGCATAAAGTTGATGATCTACTGATCATCATCAAATACTCTCCAATTGGTGATGTTTTCCAGAATCGATGGCCTAAATAACAATTCGACCCAGAATGCATTAGGAGAAAGACCTTCAGCGGGCAACAATTTAGAAGCAACATTGGCTAGTAAATCATCTTCTGAATTACTCATCCTAGGAATGGAATTTATATTAAATGCTATAAATTTATGCATTAAACCCCATACCTTGGTTTGGTAACTCTTCATATGCGGTGACAAACAATGTATTTCATTTCTTACCTGTTTGACTATTATTTCCGAATCACCAAATGCTATCAAATTTTGCACATCCATGTCCAGTGCTTTCCTAAGTCCCTGCCGAAGTGCTTCGTACTCTACTGTGTTGTTAGTACATTCAAACTCTAATCGACAAACAATAAAAGTTTTGTTACTTGTGGGATCGATGAGCACACAATTGACACCTGCCCCTTCTCGGGATTTGGATCCATAAAAATACAAGGACCAGATTTGTGTGTCATTAGCAGTATTTAGCGAAGCTGGTGCCTGAGTATAGGATGCTACTTCAGATTGTTGTTCTGGATCAGTGATAGAGGAAATTTCAGTCATGAAGTTACCAAAAAAGGTATTCATTCCCTGCGTTTCAATCGAATTTGTGGTGGTAAGGAAAGGCTCATTTGGATTGTTCAAATACATCATGGTATGATTAAGGCAATGTTCTCTATTTATTCTGATCTTGTTGGGCTGTCCATTTTCTGGCAACCACAAATGAGACCAGTCTGTAGCAAAATAATCGTGTAGCTGTTCTGACCAATCTCTGCTTAAAAACAAACCATAAACTTCAGGAATGTCAACAACAATAATATCAATTACTTGATGAACTTTGGGATTGGATGATAATCTAATCAACACATTTTTTAGTTCACCAATGACTTTGACATTTGTTCGATCTAGCTGAATGATTCTTAAATCAGAAGGTTTTACTTCTGCATTAATTTCTGACATACAGACATAGGCATCACATTTGATGATGCACTGGATTCAACCATACAATTATGTACATTCCTATTAAAAAATTCAAACATCAATAAAAAAAGGGGGCACATTTTTTCGTGCGGAAACAACATAATTCTGTTGATTTTTTATTGTTGTTCCTGAAACAATTTTATCTAAGTTTGCTACAGTTTTTCCTGATAAGTACCTTTTGTCTTGATTTTTTGATCTCTTTTTACTTGGGACATTTTTGGCCATGTTTAATTCAATTTATGCTGATTTTTTGCTGCTGACATCATTCTTTTTACTGTTTTCAGCAATGCTTTGAAGCATTTTCTGCAAAATAAGAGGAAATTTCAGCAATTCAAAAATAAAAATATTTGCCCTTAATTTTTTCAGATCTTCAATTAAATCATACTCTAAAACTGGGGCATCTAGGCTTTGTCTAGTTTCAGTTTGCTTTGGCTGTTTTAAAAACACATTTTTACTTGTTTCGGGTGGAGACTTGTTTTGTGTTTTACTTCTAGTGTTGTAGGGTTGGACATTTTAAGGAGGAGTAGAAGAAGAACTGTCATGTGCTTCCAATATCGTTTGCAAAGCATACTGTAAACTTTCAAAATTTAGACTTTTTGTGGTCGGGTTTGGCCGATTTGGAGGGAAAGGTTTTCTAAAAGGAGGTTTGAAACTTACTTTACTTGTAGATGCCTCCTTGGCAGATATTTTCAATTCAACGACCTGATTGGACAGTTTCTGGAAATCTTTTTGCAAGCTCTCTAAGTCTAATGTTTCTTGTTGATTTTTAGGTTGAGGAGGCCTAGTGAGAATTTCTATTTTCTTTTTAGAATATGAAGTTGTTTCAGCTTCACTATTTAGATTATCTTTTAAGTTCAATATATCTTTCTCAATTTGACTTGCCTCCTCAAAGGCTTCTAACAACGTTTTCTTTTTGGACCTTTTAACCCATATGGCTATGTTGTTATGCAGGGCCTTCGTATAATATGCAACGATTAAGTTTTCTGCAGGCATCAAATCTGCAGGGATTTTATTTTTTTAGTGTTAGTAATATCTTATTAAAGTATTTAACTTTTTCTTGAGGGTTCATATTTAAGATAGAGAGTTCCATTACCAAGACTTCTGGAGAGTTATCATCTCCAAATTTTTCCAGAAAGCAAGTTTCAAACTTGTCCCAAGAGACAATGGTCTGAGGATGTTGGGAAAAATACCAGGTTGAGGCATTTCCCTCAAAAGTATAAGGAAATAATATTCACACGACATCTTCGTGTTCGACACTCCGGATTCTAACAGTTAGCATAAATTTCTTTATGTGATCCTCAATTTATTGCTTCGAATCTAGATCAAATTTGGGCAACCATTTCTATGGATGTTTAGGTAATGGGTGTTGGGGTCCAGGCACAACCATAACATATTGATCGAGCCAAGGTCTGGAAGGATTATTTTGGTTTTCCATGGGAGTTGGTGGAGTCAAAGGTTGATATGGTTCAAATGAATAATTTCCTTCGTCCGAGGATTCACCTCCCGAAGAAGGCGGAGAAGAACTAGGTGGGGATGGTGGAATACCAGATCCTCCAGCACCAAGGATAAGTGCTTCAATAGGATTGGTCATATTGTCAGTCCCTACAGTGTTTCTAGGTAGACCAGTGCCTTTAAGTTGTTCTTAAATATTTGTAAATTCAAGGGGTTGATTGAGTTGTCTACTAGGTTGTCTAATATGGGATAAGACACTTTGAGTTCTTATGAGTGACTGGCAGACAATTTCTTGGACGTCAATCCCTTGAGGGAGTGGTGTCACTGGTTTGAGAGGAATATCAGGGTTATCATTTGAGGTAGTAGTTGTTTCAAGTGTAATGTTTGTGTTGGAGTGACTACGAGTTACAACAGGAGAAAAAATGTTTGGAGGGGTCTTGCGACCTCCACATGCCATCAATTAATCTCAGGCCCTCCTTCTAGCACAATTTGTTGACAGGCGTAAGTGACACACCATCAACTGGAAGGTCAGATCCAGACCGGGGTTGTCTAATTAACCCAAGACGTTTGGTATAAAATGAATCGACAAGTTTAATGGCTATGTTAGCCAACTAAAGTCCTAAAAACAATAAAATAAATAAAATAATCTAAAACTATGATTCTAAGAATCTATATTCTAATTACAAGTGTTCAAATAGAAACACGAATATATACAAATGATTATAAACAATCTATATACAGTTTGCAAGGTTTACTTGAAATCTTGCGAAATGAATGTTCATAATAACATTTCTAACTAAGATAAAGAAAGAACATAAATCTTTTTGTCTTTTGAATGTTTAGAGATTTTAAACTAAAAAAAACACTAAGCAAATACAATTGAAATAATGACACATAAACAATCAAAGCTAATTAATTCAATCATTGTTTCATTAATAAATCATTTAATTAAATAACATAAATCTAACCTGTAGCTGATCAACGAAATTGAGCTTATCTTTCTGTGTTGTTTGAGCTCCTGCTTGTCCTGCTTTTAAGGGAAACCTATAACAGAACAATACTAGTACTTCTAGAATAAATTCAAAGAAGTGTTTGATATTTGGAGTAAATTAATCATAGCGGAAAGACAACTAATTAAAAATATTGTGATCTTAAGATAATCAATATTTAAGAATGAAAGACAACTCAATTCTGAGTATTGATATTATCCATCATTTAACATTAGAAATAAATTCAATAATAATCAAATGATCGATTGATCACACATACAAAATGGAACAACAAATTATGGACAACATCTGAATATTTAACAATATGAAACACCATATGATGACAAGGCTAAATCTAAATCAACCATAATAATATCTCATAATACATAGGTAGTAGGAGATCACAATGAAATAAGCATCACATAGGTCTAAAACCAACAGTGAATTGCTTTCCCATAAAAATTTCCAAAATCACATGTCCATATTGTAGTTCAGCCAAAGTTGTCCTTGCTACTAAACAACAATCACTATTTAAACTTGTCTTGGATTAACAACCTCTTATCATGCAAGATAGAGGGTAATCCATAGAAATAGTTTTCTTTACAAAAATAGTATAACATGGAAACACTCCTGTAGGAGTTTGTTTATCAAAATTAATTACATAAATAACATAGTTTTATCAACAAAAAAAGAGAAATTACTAAACTATACAACACATGATCCATGATTAATTCTCCTTGTGAATAACATCATAACTGTTATTTTCCTGAAAATGACAAAACAAAATTGAATTTTAAAAAACAATACAAACTAACATTTAGAAATAGACTGGATGCAGAATCGGGAGATTCTGTAGCTAATCTTATATTAACAAAGAAAATCAAAATAAATCTATCTATTTGACTTTTACAACATAATCAAATCAAAGAAAATCAAAACCATTTTTACAGAATCAAATCAAAGAGAATCAAACAATTCTTTACCGTTTAGAGATTAGACAATGAAAGATCTGATAATTCTGAGTTAATGATAGCATTGAAATTTGTTGCATTTCTTGATAATCACATTACCAATGCGTTTGAACCTTTTACTTGCCCTATCTGCGTTGGATTGAGCGCATGCCTTTAATTCTTGATTTTCTCTTTCAAGCAAGGAGTTTCGAGTAGCCATATGTTTTAACTGTGCCTGGAGGTATGGTATATCTCTGTAATAATGTTCAACCCAGTCAAGACAATTATCACAATGTATAGGTGTTATGACAATAAGAGGTTGAGTGTACTCTATAATGGGTGATTGCTCTTTTTCTATAGCCTGCTTCAAATTGTGGCTTATACCAGCAAAGCCTTCTTGATTTTTTCGGAATGAAGATAGTTCAAAAACAAAATCATATTGTACAACTTCACCATTGGTTTCATTTCCTAGACACTGGTTATCCACATCTTATCGGGCAAGAAATTCATCGATCTCATCATCGGTCAAGTGATCATCAACCTCGAACCCTGATATCGAGCTCAGATGATCTTGTTGTCGATTTCTTAGACTCCTGGAAATTAACCTGCCTGGTCTCTTGTTTACAAAACTCAAATCTGAGTAACCATGTTTCTTCTTTTTGCGATTTTTCTTAACAATTGGTTTGTCAATAAAAACCTGAGTTGGCTCAACAGTAGGAGAAGGAAAAAACCTCTCTTTTAATACATCGATTACCTCCTCTAATGATTTTTTGGGCACGAAATTATATTGTGGATCTTTTCCCAAAGGTTTTTGCATAGCAACAGAGTTTGGTTTAGTGAACACATAGTCTCCCTGTAGATCAACATCTTGACTTTCGGTGGTACGGTTACAGGGAATAGGGTTCATATTTAAATGCAGAGGTGGTTCGACTGTGTTCTCAGGTAGGGTGAAGTTATTCCTACACAATAAATCTTCCCAAGTATCCCAGGTCTAAGATAGATGCGAAAAAAAAAAAACTCGAATAAGCCCATGGTGGAAGAGAATAGACAGAGGGTTTAAACTCTGTTTCTGATAACACTTAGACATTTTATGCAGGTTCATCAACAGATAGAAAGGCATATTTAGCTTTAACCCTAGGAAAATCATCAACATGCGGATGTGATATAAAAATACTAAGCCATACCTACCCTCACAAGTTATAAAATGTTTAAGAATTAGAAGCACTCCGTGCCATCTGGGTTTTAAGAGAGTAATAGGTGTACCTTTAGGGAAGCATGTCATTTTCTTAGATACCATAAACAGAATCCAAGGCACACCTTCTAAATTGGCGTTTTTGAACCATTTTTCGCCCTCCTGTGATAATCTAGTAGCTCGTGCTATATAATCCTCAGTTACTTCGAGTTGCAGATCCCCAATTTTGGCTCTAAAGCCATCAAGCGATTGAGAAAAATCCTGTATGACTGCCAAGTTATAACCCTCAAACTTTCAGATGAAAATGTCCCAGCCATGGGCCTGTAAATCACTTATGGACTCATTGTGGGTGAGAAGGGCTTGAGATCCATTAGGTTCAATTCAAATCAAGGGAGCCATGGTTTCTATCAAATAGACACCGTAAAGGAAACGAGAGGGAGGCTTCATTTTCCAATAGACAAACAATAGGGAGAGGCTTGTAAAATTGAAAAGGCTCGATACCTACGGACTTGGGAGGCTATCATGCTTGGTAGTTTGAGATTTGAATGAAAAAGAACCAGAGGATGTGCAGGCTTGTGAAACACTATGCACAATGAACATTAAACCCAAACCATTATTAGCTGCCTATTCGAATAATGGATGAGAGTCTTAAATGTACATGACAATAGGATGATGTGTAATTATGAGTACATCAATCCTGTACCAGGGTGATATGAAAGTGATATGACTAGTAAGATCAAGGAGTACATTTCAAATTTTAATCCAAGGTTCTGCGCGATTAGGTATATCAAATATTAAAATCATATAATCAACCATAGATATGATCAAGTCATATTTACCATAGTGAATAAAATTGTGGCAATGGATTAATCAATAAGCTTACAAACCTTAAGACTTATAAACATATAGGTCCCCTTGAGGTATAATATCTTTAGCAAAAGAAATGAAGAAACCACAAACATCAAAATGATTACCCAAGCCAAACTTTTGTTTCAATTTCATGCTTGCAGTCATGAAATTAAAAAAAACAAACGAAAATTTAAACGAAACACTCTTATAACCAGCTAGGCCACTAAATATCCTTAAAACCAAAATATAGAAACATTAATAAATGTAAGGAGGAGGCATCTATAGAAAGATTTTATCTCTTTATGATGACTTTTAGTTATGATAAAATTTAATTGGTGGTTGCCAACACATTCCAATCTTTTCTCTGAAGTATACAAAATTCTCCCTAGACTCATGACACTTGTATGTCATTCTTGGGAGATGTCTCTCTCCCACCTAAACTGAGGGAAAAATCCTTCTTCAACTCTCCCTCTGAGCCAATTGACTCTCTCTAAGATTAGGCTCATTCTGGGTCCACATGTTATAACATGTATCGTCTTGAGTCTTTATCATTCCTTATCAAATCACCATGACTAGGAGAAAGACCACACTAGGGTTGTTCACCACAGGTAGACACCTATTATTGAATGTCATCCCGAATCTAACTGACACATGGAAAGCACCTCGAGTCCATATTATTCCTTGTCATGATCTAGGAAGGACTACGCCTGGGCCCATTTACCACAAGTACACTTTTATGATAAATGTGCAGCCCAATCTAGGAGAAGGTCCTCCCTATGCTTACTTGGGGAATTGTAGAAAAAATTATGTTACACATGGCACTCCCATGTGGAATTCTAGAGGCTACTCCCTTTAGAAACACTAGGGTCAACTCCCCATGGTGTGTGACGTCAAGGTCAACTCCCTTGACATGTCCTCATGTGCTCTTCATAAGGGACAATGGGATATAATCCCAAAAACACTTATCCCTTAACCCACTTATCCCTTATCAGATAAGTGTCCTCACATATCAACTCAACTTAGTCACAGAGAGTATGATCTGGAGTCTATCACACATGGCACTCCCATATGGACTTCTAGAGGCTACTCCCTCTAGAAACACAAGGGTCAACTCCCCACAACGTGTGACGTCAAGGTCAAATCCCTTGACATGTCCTCATTTTCTCTCCACAAGGGACATTGGGCTATAAGCCCAAACCCACTTATCCCTTCTCGGATAAGTGTCCTCACAGATCAACTCAACTCAGTAATAAAGGAGTATGATCTAGAGTTTGTCATACATGGAACTCCCATGTGGACTTCTAGAGGCTATTCCCTATAGAAACACTAGGGTCAACTCCCCATAGTGTGTGATTTCAAGGTCAATGTTAATGGATAAATTAGTAAGTGCTGACACGAACTAATCTCCCTAACTTCAACAATAAATTAGAACAAAACATGACATAATATAAACTTTTCCTTAGGTTTCCATTCTAATGTATACTAGCTTAATGAGGGATAAATGACATACGATTTAAACATTGTTTGATACTTGCTAGTGTCGTCCTTGATCCATCTCAAGGATTGTGGGATGTTGAACCTGTTAAGAAACAAAAACCAAAAAAGAGAGAGCAATGATATATATATTCTAATGTAACCTATGCATAAGATCAAGGAGTTATGCAATAAAAATAGAGACACTTTTATAGGAAAAAAATGTATTATATTGATGAAAGTGGAGAATACAACCTGTACATTGATGTTGCAAGGTCCCTTCTGATGGACCTTTTCCTCAAAAAACACACTTCTTGATCCAATTCTTTTGATAAGAAAAGCTATCACAAGCACAATCTTCAACAAAATTATTGACACATAAACTAGGCCCAATGTTCTCATGAGAGATCCCTCCTTATATAGAGTGAAGGGGAAGTGATGAAGGGATTAGGATTATCCCACTAAATCAGAAAAGTGGGTGAGATCCAAACCAATCATAGGCCACCTCATCCTTTCGAAGATTCTATTCTAGAAACTTCGAGAAATTTCTTGTTTTTCCTTTGTAAAATTATTGCCGCACCCTTAACACTGAGCAATCTGCGACAATGTCGCAAGCCACTATGGTGCAACCTGCGTCGATTCTAAATTGTCACACCTTTAATACTGAGTAAGGTGCATCGATCCTTCTTTACAAGTTTTTGAACTAAGGAAAAGACAATTCCATCTCTCTGGGAAAGTTTTATTTTTTCAACATCCTTCAGGGAATAGGGAAAATGATCTTTCTTCTAATAGGAAATATAAATACTATTAGTGTTCATGAGGGTGATGAAAATAATGTGTAACAGATTGCCCCCCAAAGTATGAAGTTGGAAAAGAATCACAATTGAAATACTTTGTAGAGTATGTGTGTCGAGAACAAGGAACACATCGGTCGGAAACCTGTCAACAAACAAGCATCAACATAATAATATACCATTACTGAGGTAGGCATTCCCATACTCAGAATACAAGTGAATCTAAGCATAACTGTCAAGTGAATCATGGCCACCAATCATACACTGTGGCTCCATGTCATTATGATTCAACATAGCCACGAGAAATACATTGTGGATCTATGCTATAAAGACTCACATTTGAACATAGCCACGAGACTACACAGTGGATCTATGTGTCAATATAGACTCATGAACACTCCATCGCAACCTGAATCCATGTGACAGTATCCAGGGTCTTCATTTCCATTGTCCCGAAGTACTAATCTATCCATGTGATTACATATATTGAAGTTGAACATGGTAGAAACCATTTCATTACCGGTCATTAATGAATATCATTAACAAGTGTGAGGGAAATCATCATTAATGTCAATGACTCCCAAGGTACTCTAGTATAATCACACGAATGTGAATTAATGAGATGAAGTTGAACACTCGATGGAATCTTCTGATCAAGGGCCAATTATGTAAACCCACTATAAAAAATGAGGAAACCTTCCATTGAGGCATGTAGGCTCCAAGGTACTTATTATTTTCTAAGTATAATTCCTAGATAATGAGTTGAAGTCAACAGGAAAATACTCATCACAGGAGGGCCTTAATGTATCCCCCATCAATGACATGAAACATGTAACATATTTGAAGTAGATCAGATCATAAAGTGATCTAGGACTGACTCAGGGAAGGCCGACATGTTAAGAGTTTGAGGATTGCAGATGGTCGAATCGGTAGAAGGCTCGTTTTGGTTGAACTTCTCTTGAACATATAAATGACACGACAATTGTCTTGGCGGTATTGACTCAAAGAGGACCAATATATAGACTTGTGGATGATCAAATGAGAGACAAATGGATTTCCCAACCCAAATACAACAATGAAAAGGGGTGTCATTTTCAAGAACGACTTACTGCCATTAACACAGATACATACATACATACATAGACATATACATACATACATACATACATACATACATACATACATACATACATACATACATACATACATACATACA
>JASDQU010199419.1:0-19188 GCA_032191745.1 Picea mariana
ATGGAATCTACAATATGATTACCAATCGATACAAACAAACTCATCTATATCAATTCTCTCACTTAACACGTGTAGCCTATATGCACATATGAATGATATACTCAATGACCAGGACACAATGCAATCTGATATTATGTGCTTGCAAGAAACATACATGACATTATGCATGCAAAACAAGCAATTTCTAAATCACAATTGCATATCAAGTTAAATTTCACATGGAGTGATGATATTAGTGAAAAAACATGTAACAATTTTGGAGCATATGCATTTTGAAGAAAAAAATTCTAAGATGATGCTAGCAAGAGTAATCTTCCATGAATCATAAATTTCGATATTGAATCTTTATGCCGCTCTGCATGCAACATTGCCCAACATACTGAATGTTGTTTCAAATGCACCACAACATTTACATCTGAACGAAACCATTATCATTCGAGGATACTTCAATATTGGCATGCTACAAAATAGTGCTAGAGCAAAAGAATTGGAGAACTACATGTGCAATTACAGTCTCCGCTTTCTTTTGGATAAGATAAACCATGTACAAAACGCACTTATTGACCATGTATGGTAAAATGTGCCCATTTCACAATACATCCTCTTTATATTAGACACATACTAGTCTGATCACGATATAATTTTTATTGTACTTGAATTATGAAATATACATCAAGCATATTACAAAATCATATTTCTATGTCTCAAAGCATATCTTGCTAACTTGTTGCACAAAACCAAATTATTCAGCTAGAATCATCCAACTTCTTATTTTTTTTCTAGTTTGTAATAGATTTTGGACAGAAAGGATTTTATATACCATAAACATGGATCAAGAAAAACAAAGGTACATGCCTCTAATACTATCTGTCACTCTATTCCTTTGATTATAATTTACTATATGTAAATATTCTTTGTTTTTCCTTACATACCAACTTACATTCATGTTCATTGTATTTTGTACTTTCCTTCATTGAAACAAACAAAATAACTGGACAAGATAAATAAATCTTAACCAAAAATGTAGAAGAAGACATACAAAGGTGCATGCTTATACCCGTATTCCATATTCCATTGCTTTGTATTTCATTAATTCTCAGCATATTTATTCTACTGATTTGCAGCTCATTTTTTTTATATGTAGATACTACATATCTTCCTACATATTAACTTATCTTCATGTCAATAGTATTTTATGTGTTGCTACATTGAAATAAATAAAATTGTATTTAATTTTTTTACATGTGTTCTTACATAGCAACTTATATCCATGTCCATTTTATTCTCTTCATTGCTACATTGAAAAAAAATTGACTAATTGAACAAGGGGATGAAGTCTTATGTACCACAATAGAGGAAGATGGAGTACAATCTTCCAGAAGGTATACCAACGTTAATAGTAAATCAAACACAATTCATGTGCTTAATGTACATCAATATCAATTATGAACAATATACAATGAATATGCATATTTAGTTGTTGTCATGTTCTATGTACCCATGTTTGCATCAGAAAAAGTTGGACAAGTGACATGGGCATGAGTAGTCAATCATTGCACACATCAACACAATGACAAGGCCAAAGGAAAATATTCATAGATTATGCGCTTGCTATGTTTAGGAAACAAATATCCTCGGTTATTTATTCATCTATGCCATGGTAAATATGTTTAGGTCATCTACAACACATGCTTTTTAGTTCACAAGAAGTATCAATGAGTACAAGTGAAATTCCCATATAGTGCAATGTCCAGAGACTAAGAGGTATAGTTACAAAATTCTAACCTGCATACTTTATCCAAATTGTGCATCTACTTGTACATTGATGCAAACAAAAAAAAAAAGATATACAGACTACCATTCACATTACTTTTCATGTTCAAAAAAATGTCACCAGGTCTAAACTTATACCACCCAATATACTATGAATAGAAGGTTTGAACATCTGCTGAACTTGACAACTATTCATCAGAGACATAATGTTCGTGTATAGGACCTACTTAGACAAGGAAAACAAAAGTAGATGCATTATGCATGCAGACATCATAGAAAACGAAGCCATGATGACATTTACATTGACTATCCCTACACAACTTGTCCAGAAACATACAGAGAAGAGCTTTCCAAGCAATGGGATATCCATTACAAATTTCAATATATTAACGAAAATAGTATATGATCGTGGTGATTGT
This sequence comes from Picea mariana, assembly GCA_032191745.1. Lineage (NCBI taxonomy): Eukaryota > Viridiplantae > Streptophyta > Pinopsida > Pinales > Pinaceae > Picea > Picea mariana. Next base: position 2,193 of record JASDQU010199419.1, read on the forward strand.
GATCAGATTATATTGCTCAATGAAACAAGTGTTTTTGAAAATTTTTCCACGGTTTTCTCAGAATATCATTTCGTATCAGACACAACAATGAGCCAATTTGCAGAGAACAATGACATTTACCCAATTTGACCCATTGGTGCAACTATCACATTTGCAAGAAAAGTTGGCTCACAACATATTCTCCATATAATATATGGAAACTTGAACAATGTCAAGGAAATGGTATTGTTTTCCATAACCATTTTATTTTTTCCTTTTCTTTGACATGCTCATATATATCAGATATATTACAAAACTAGTAAATGTTTCCATGTTGCAACTACAATTGTTCGACACCTGTGCAAATTTATTTTCCTCAATGAAACAAAAATTGCATAAAGTGCAATTTCCAATTATGTTATTAAAAAAAATAACGAAGAAAAGAGATGTTAAAGAAATGATCTTTCACACAACCCAAGCAACATTTGTAACAAAACTACGAACAAACATAGTACAGGATCTCAAGAAACTAACGAGCTCCACAACTGTTGTATGTATACATATACACCTCCACCAACAATTTGCACAAAGAAAAAATGCCTTCAGCAGTTTTGTACAGATTTTTTGTTGTACATATATATATTATATTGTTCAATATATTAACTATTATTCTCATATGTGTAGGTTGAGGGTGTTCTAGTTTCACAAAATTCCTACTCAACCCCCTTCGAGCCTACATGTGCCAATTGCAATTCTCCTTCTTATTCCTCTGCATTCATAAATGATGGCACACTTGATTGTATACGATGCAGTGCAAAATTCCCTTACATATATAGTCATTGCATAAACGTTGTCATCTGAACCCTCAACAACACAATTGTACATTGTGTAGTTAGACAACCTGTATTACAAGATGTGCTTCCTGGGTTGACAAAATTTCCATATGAAATATACCTACAGAAAAAGACAAAGACTGTCTCCATGCTAGTGACTTCCGCGTCCATAGAAAATTTCCCTTAAACAGGACAATGCCATACTGCATATCGACTGAACCCAAAAAATAAAATTACATATCATGCGTTTATAAGAAATGAAATAGTGTGATTTGTTTCTATCCATGTTACCCAATCAAGATATGAATAAAGTTTTTCACTACCATGACAAAGTGAACTAGAGATGCATAAGATTGTTGAGTCCAGGAATGAAAAGCATGAGGAAAAACCTTATACAAAGTACCCAACTATGAATAAATCAGGTTCATCGTTTGAGATAAAATGGCTTTCTCTTATGAACAAATCTATCAAGCATTTTCAATAATATTGCAATATTTGCATTGTTCAAACTCAATTAAGTTAACCACTGACATTTTTTTCCAGAACTAGTAGTGTTAGAACATTGTCAGGTCAACGTGATCTTGGTTGATAGTAATATCAGAAGAAACTGTTCATAGTGATCTTGGTACATACTGATATAGCAATCGACAAATTTCTTGCTGCCCATTTGGGAGTTTGGTTATAGAGAGGATACAATTCCCACTCCTTGTTGATTTTTTCTTGTGTTGTGTTTTCCAGACTTTTGATCATGTGCTCTAGTGTTGTAGTTCAAGGTTCTCATGGGCCTAGTTTTTGGATTATGATTGGATAATAGATTCAGGATCTTAGTGGGTTTTCTATCATATTAAGGAATATACAGGACCTTCCTTGCCTTCTAATGTAAGCTGTGTGGAACAAATGTAATATGTTGTTCATTTAACCATTTTTGCTTGATTATTGAAATTACCAGAATTCTTTTTTGGAAATATTTTGAAAACAAAAAGATATATGCTAGCTGAATTCAAATGGAAATATGATATCAACCACACAAAATTAAAATTCAAGTTCATCGTTGTTATACTTACACTCAAATTAACAGTGCAATACATTTATTTCAACAACCCTTCATTGATTTCTCTTTAGATTTTCGATGCTTCTCTTATGCACACACATACTTGAAACTAAAGGTACGACTCACTTTCTCTATTCTTTGATTGAAGTTCCTGTAGAGTTGTCTAAATAACTTCATAGTTTTTGTTGGTCCTATAGTGTACCCCTACCTGCTAAAGGGAAGAGATAGGCCACCACAAGTTTGGAATGCTCGTTCTTTTAAATTTGTTGATCAGTTAGAGGGTTGGTTCACCAAGACAAAAGCATGGTGAGATTGGCAAGATAATATGGATGATGTTAAATACATATGAACTGAATACAAAATATCACAATATATCCAAAGATATTTGAATACAATCACCACACAAGATATATGTAAGGTATCTAGAGAGTCAATGGGCTTTATTTAATAATATAGTGGACCTAGTCCACCTTACATTGAATGGCCTCCATTATTATCACTATGGGCCCTCTGCCCCCCCGCCCCCACTACCTCTTTAGCTATGTTACATTGATGAGGGTTCTCCTTTGCTACTGTTGCACCAATGTCAGACAAGTGACATAATAAAGGTAAAAAACGAAGGGAAACAACAAACAATTCAATGGATAATCTGGTGCAAGAAGTTTAATACTTAAAATAATGTTTCAACACATTAAACAATGTATCAAAAACGCAATTACTCTCATAGGTTGAAATACAAACAACTCTTCATCAAATCATTATATTTTCTCGCAGGTACCCCATATGCACCCCATTCGCCTCAATTGACCGATAGGTCGATCTACCAAATCAACCTCCCTATTATCGAATTGGCAAAGGTGAATATTATGGGATCTAAAATTCTTTTTGTGTGGATCTTGAATTGGGAAAAATTGTTGGTTATTTTAGTTTTCTTAAGGCATTATCATAGTAAGAATGCAACATTACACTAGCCAATTGTTATCTAGAAAGGAAGGTTTGTAAATCAACTATACATAATTAGAGCCAAAAATCAAGTCATAGTTTGTGTTTGCATTTGTTCGCACTCTTTTTAATGATACAAACACAATACAAAACGAGTATGTGGATAAAATATTCCACTAATTCCCAATGCTAAAGATCAATGGCACTTGTAAATACATCTTAAGTTGTTTCTTGTTTTTAAAATCTGTGTGATTTTGAAACTCCAAATGCGTAGGTGTCGTTGATCTAAACTTCCATATAGGTGTTAGTTTTATTCTGGACTTTGGGTTTTGCAATGAATATTCCATCACCATTTCCACATCTGGACCTCGTCTTGTAAAAATGAATAGTTGATTGATATGTATAAGAATGACACCCCGAGTGCCCAATTTTATAATATCTTCTTCATCTTGTAAGATAATTGAAGCTGTTAGAACACTTTAGGATTTTAAACTTCTAAATTTTAAAATCTTTTGTTTTTAACTCTTAAAAATAAAAATTCACCAAAAAAAATATGGAATTGCTTTTCAATTAAATAAATTCATGATCGTTATGTATTAATAAGGCACTTACAACATCATCTGTTGATGAATTCCATTAAATTTGATCAAATGAATCTCATGTTTACCGCATTATAAACGTGCCCAAATTTTAAAATAAAACCTTCAACGAATACTTCGGGACTTCGCGCTTCAGGATTTTCAAGGCATCTAAACAAAAACAACCTTGAATCTACAAAGTTCTGAAGTCCCGAAGACAGTTTGTTGCGATAATCTTTAAAAGGGTCTACAAATGAGCTATAGGACACATCAAAAGTCTGACATGTCACATAAAGAATATGTGTCGTGTGTCATTTGAAACCGTACAGATGATGAACACAAGATATGATTTAAACAAGTGCCATGTGTCATGTCTATCTGAGCACCACGACCCCTGACTGATGGACACAATGTATTTGCAACAGTTTTATGACACGTGTCAGAAACAGATTGATGCCACATCTCTTTGGTACATAGGGTTTCAAAGGTTTTTGAATGCAGACCTTCTATAAATCCCAGAGTACTATGGGCCCAAATTGGTGTAGCCGCCTCACGTCACATGATGTCACATATCTTTACTGTTTGATGCCACTTGTCATTCATGCATGACTACCATGTGCCTCTGACACTTCACCCTTTGGGAATTTCTTTATGCAGAGTTTGTATAACTACCGGACTGGTATGGTTCCATAGCCATTAACCATGTTTATTTCCAATTAACCCAAGATTATTGTACCTTATCATTAAGTGTCTTAGGAGTTCTTGACTTCGGCTCTTCGACGTTCGGTGATTTCAATCTATTCTGGTTTGAAAACTCTTAGAGTGGTACAAGCTCGAAGTGACGTGGTGCGTTGCACATTTGGATCTGCAACACTTTGACTATTTGGGGCTTCACAAGTTGTCGCTTGTTCTTATTCTTAAAACCTATGCGATTTTGAAACTTTGAATGCACAGGTGTTGTTGGTTTGAACCCACATATAGGTGTTAGTTTTATGTTGGACTTTGGGTTTTCCAAATCATCTTCCATCACCATTTCCACATCTCGACCTGATCTTGTAAAAATGATTCTTTGCAACCTAAATGGACATTTGACTGGCATGTCTAAGGATGACACCCAAAGTGCCCAATCTTAGAGTATCTTCTTCATCTTGTAATATAATTGAAGTTGTTAGAACACTTTAGGAATTTAAACTTTTGAATTTTAAAATCTTTTGTTTTTACCACTTAAAAATAAAAATTCACCAAAATATTTTAGGGAATTGTTTTTCAATTAAATAAATCCATGATTGTTATGTATTAATATTAATAAGGTTCTTACAATATCATCCATTGATGAATTTCATTAAATTTGATCAAATGACTCCCGTTTTCTCTGCATTATAAAATTACCCAAATTTTAAAATAAAACCTTCAATGATCACTTTGGACTTCGTGTTTCAGGAGTTTCAAGGCATATAAGCAACAATAACCCTGAATCTATGAAGTTTCAAACTATCGAAGACATTTCCTTGTCATAATCTTTAAAAGGGTCTCCACATGAGTTATAGGACATGCCAAAAGGTTGATGTGTCACATAAATAATATGTAGCATGTGTCGATTGAAACAATACAGATGCCAAACACAAAATATGCTTTATACTAGTGCCACATTTCATGGTCTATATGAGCGCCACATTCCCTGACTTATGGATGCCACATATTTGCGACATTTTTCTGACACGTGTCAGCAACAGATTGATGCCACATCTCTCAGGTGCTTCAGGCTATGGAGGTTTCTGGATGTGGGGCTTGTATAACTCCCAGAGTAATATGGGTATGGATTGATGTGGTCGCCTCGTGTCACATGATGTCACATGTATTTAGTGGTTGATGCCACGTGTCCTTCACGAATGGTTGCCACGTGCCTCTTGCACTTTGCCCATTGGGAGTTTTTCTATGCAAGAGGCACGTGGCAATCATTCCGAGTAAACATTCAAATAGTTATAGGTATTTCAGGGCCTTAGAACCCCAGAGTTTCGGAACCCTCGACGGTTCAGAAAGAATTCTTTGTTTTATTTTCCGATGGGAAATATCCCGGAGTGATGTGGCAGTCATGATGTGATTTCTAATGACGTGTAAAGAAATATGGATGCCACAATTCACTTGAAAATGTGCGAATAAGATGACACAAATGTTTAAAACAAATGTGAGGTGCTAGCCCAAGAAAAAACTTAATGACACGTGTGCTATAACTCATGTGTAGACCCTTTTGAAAATTATCGCAAGGAACTGTCTTGGAGACTTCATAACTTCGTAGATTCGGGGGTTTTTTTGTTTAGATGCATTGAAACTACGGAAGTGCGAAGTCCCGAAGTGACCATTGAAGGTTTTATTTTAAAATTTGGGCATGTTTATAATGCGGAAAACATGAGATTCATTTGATCAAATTTAATGGAATTCATCAACGGATGATATTGTAAGTGCCTTATTAATATTAATACATAACGATCATCGATTTATTTAATTGAAAAGTAATTCCCTAAGTATTTTTGGTGAAATTTTTCTTTAAGAGGTAAAAACAAAAGATTTTAAAATTTAAAAGTTTAAAAGTTTAAAATCCTAAAGTGTTCTAACAACATCAATTATCTTACAAGATGAAGAAGATATTCTAATATTGGGGACTCAGGGTGTCATCCCTAGATATATCAGTTAACTACCGATTTAGGTTATAAAGAATCATTTTTACAAGATGAGGTCCAGATGTGGAAATGGTGATGGAAAATGCTTTGGAAAACCCTAAGTCTAGCATAAAACTAATAGCTATATGTGGGTTCAGATCAACAACACATGGGAATTCAGAGTTTCAAAATCACACAGGTTTTAAGAACAAGCGACAACTTGTGAAGCCCCAAATAGCTGAAGTGTCGAAGATATGAATGCACGAAGTGCCACGTCACTTCGAGCCTGTACCACTTCGTGAGTTTTCAATGCAAAACAAGTCAAAATCGTCAAATGTCGAAGAGACGGAGACAAGAACTCCAAAGATACTTAATGATAAGATACATTAATATCGGTTTAATTGGAAATAAATATGGTTAATGACTCTGGGCCCGTACCAGTCCGGGAGTTATACAAACTCACATGTATAACTCCCGGACTGGTACGAGCCCAGATTCATTAACCATATTTATTTCCAATTAAACCAATATTAATGTATCTTATCATTAAGTATCTTTGGAGTTCTTGTCTCCGACTCTTCGACGTTCGACGATTTTGACTTGTTCTGCATTGAAAACTCCCGAAGTGGTATAGGCTCAAAGTGACGTGGCACTTCGTGCATTCATATCTGCAACACTTCATCTATTTGGGGCTTCACAAGTTGTCTCTTGTTCTTAAAACCTGTGTGATTTTGAAACTCTGAATTCCCAGGTGTCGTTGATTTGAGCCCACATATAGCTGTTAGTTTTATTCTAGACTTAGGGTTTTCCAAAGCATTTTCCATCACCATTTCCACATCTGGACCTCATCTTGTAAAAATGATTCTTTATAACCTAAATCTACAGTTAACTAATATATCTAGGGATGACACCCCGAGTCCCCAATATTAGAATATCTTCTTCATCTTGTAAGATAATTGAAGTTGTTAGAACACTTTAGGATTTTAAACTTTTAAATTTTAAAATCTTTTGTTTTTACCTCTTAAAAAACAAATTTCACCAAAAAAACTTAGGGAATTACTTTTCAATTAAATAAATCGATGATCATTATGTATTAATATTAATAAGGCACTTACAATATCATCCGTTGATGAATTCCATTAAATTTGATCAAACGAATCTCGCATTTTCCGCATTATAAACCTGCCCAAATTTTAAAAGAAAACCTTCAATGGTCACTTCAGGACTTCGCACTTCCATAGTTTCAATGCATCTAAACAACAAAACCCCCGAATCTACGAAGTTATGAAGTCTCCAAGACAGTTCCTTGCGATAATTTTCAAAAGGGTCTACACATGAGTTATAACACACGTGTCATTAAGTTTTTTCTTGGGCTAGCACCTCTCATTTGTTTTAAACATTTGAGTCATCTTATTCACACATTTTCAGGTGAATTGTGGCATCCATATTTATTTACACGTCATTAGAAATCACATCATGACTGCCACATCACTCCGGGATATTTCCCATCGGAAAATAAAACAAAGAATTCTTTTTGAACCGTCGAGGGTTCTAAAACTCCTGGGTTCTGAGGCCCCGAAATACCTATAACGATTTGAATGTTTACTCCGAAAATTCCACCTTCAGAGGATTTCTATCATACTTCATTCAAAACCCCCGAATACTGGAGTTACAAAGTACTTGAGACTAAAGGATTTTTTAAGCATGATTAATTAAAAGATAAAATTGATTAGTTGCTCCTGCAATTCCGTGTTCCGTAGATTTGTCTCCTCTTACATTCAAAACGTGCAAACGTCGAACTACCAAATTATTAATGTAATTTATAACTCGCTAAGGTTAAATATTTTCGCAATCTCCAGTTAATAAATTCCATAGATTTTTAATAATCACATTGTCAGTAGATCAATATGTAGATTGATAGACTCTATGAATTAACACATTTTGAATCTCAAGTCATTCTACCATTTTCAATTGGAGTTTTCCATTCAGCAAATGAGAGATTAAAGGATACTCTTATCATAGTAAGATTAATTTAATTTCTCTAATAATTATGGCATCATCCAAACCAGGGAAGAAGCAAGATGCATCAGTAGATGATTCCAAACCAATCACAGAGATTCTCTATGACACCACTTCGTGAATTGTAGACACCATAAAGTCTTGGAAACAGGTCTACGATATCTTGGAACATGAGATTATTTTCTATCTGGGCGATTCAGCCTAAGAAGAAGACGAGTCATTCTTATCCAAGCTCAGGTTGGTAGCTCAGTTTGAACTGCACAGGATTGTTTCTCGACCAAAGATAATACCCTATAATGACATGATAAGCTGGGCTCTGGAGCACGTTGAGATTCAAACCAGAAGAATTATCAGTTACCAAAACACCTCCATTGGTCCCTTTCATCCACAAACATACAAGTAATGTATAAACTATCTTCTGCACCCAAATACACATATAATTCATCATTTATTCTGGATTTTGAAAGGAAAGAATGCACTCAATATGGAAGAATTGGCCATGGCATAATCAAGACCTGGTGGGGAAATCCAACCAAGTTTAAATCTGACGCTTATGGTATATATTCCACAACATCCTTAGATTCTCATTATTTATACATGGCCATGATGCTCTGTCGGCTATTTGGAAGGAAAAACCCGACACATTTCACAGTTGAATGGGTGTCCATAATCAATGAAGTGGACAAAATCTATAATTTCAACTGGGCCAAAATGTTTTTGGATAACCTTGATAAGGGGTTTTTCGAGTACAAATCGTTGAAATCAAGAGGCTAGCATGCTCCATTTTACATCTCCACCTACATCATGGATGCCATTTGATTCATCACTCCATTTCCCTTGATGAACTGGAGATGGACCCCAACTAGTTATGAACCTATACATTTCTACCACTCCAAACTATGGAAAGAAAATGCTAAAGATTTCTTTTATGAGATCTATCACAATGTAGTGGTGCCAATTCATGTAGCTATCTATGGTCACCCTTCGCCTAGGATTTCAGAGCACATTATGGGGAACTTAGGCATGCTTGAAAACTAGTACATTGAACAAAACTTCTCTTACATTAGAGTGTTTGGTTGCTTCATTTCTCCCCATGCCCTTCCAAAATTCTTACTGGATAGGATGGTCTATAGAAAAGTGGCATACCAAGCAGTCACATAAGGAATCGACAAAGACTTGAAAGTGGCTCAGAAAAAGGTATGGCCATATTTTCCCATACAAGTTTACATGTTTACATTCAAAAAACATGATCCTCACAAAATATTCTACAATCATTTGGCCCAACTCAACATGAAAATATATATACATGAAGACTCCCCTTATGACAATTTTTTCCGAGGAGCGAGATCCTATGAATAAGTCGGAAATAGATTTTAGTCTCTGCCTCCTGACCAACATGCTGCTTTCCTGGCCTTTCAAAACCACAGAAGGAACAACTTGCCTGTGATTTTGCAAGGATAGTCGAATCCCATCCCATGTTCACATGAAACTAGATCCACAGAACCTCAGAGAAGTAGCTCCATTGACGACAAAACATAACAAGTATTGAACAATACATATGCATTATTTAAATATAGAAAATCATCAATGCTAGGCTCAAATGATCAAGAGTTGTTATCTTCCCTTAAAGTCTTCATGAAATATGATCATGTTTCTCCCCCTTCATCATCAGTTACTACCACTATTACTCCTAGTATTACTAGTGCTAAAAATTCTACTGCAATTATTTCCCCTATTCCCTCAGTAACTCCCATATCAACCAGTTTTGAGGTTCCCTGTTCTGAGGTCATCCATCTAGACGAACTCATTCCCATATTCCCTGAAGAGATGCCCCCATCAAGTTTCTTTTTCAATAAGAAAATAAAATCTATCATCATAAAAGAATCTCACCATAAGGGAGGAGTGACCAGCAAGAAACACATAATAGTATATGATGGACGTGAAAAAAATGACCTTGAATTTGCCAAAGAGGTTGTGGATTCACTAGGAGCATTTGCCACTGCCAACCAATGGTCAGTGGGAAATCTTTCAAAGCAACTGCAAGAAAAGTCTCTCCTGGTTGAACAGTTGCAGAATGGAAAGAAGATCCCAAAACAGGTTATCATGAGTAGAATGAATTATAACATAGAGAAAATGAGTTTGGCTTATAAACAACAGATGAAACAACTACAGGAAAAATGGGATATGACTTCCCAAAATAGAAATTCCATAATTGCTCAGCGAGATAGTTCAATACAACAGTTGGAGACCATAATAGCTTCACTGGAAAATACAAACATAGATAATACTTCATTTCAAAAACAAGCATCTAAAATCAATGAAAAGATGGAAGCTGTCAATCAGGATCTATATCAAAAAATGGATACTATTCAGAAATACTATAAGGCAATAAATAATTCTCTGAAAAGTATTTATGAGAAAGAAAATGACGCCTATATGGATAGATCCAAATTTCAGGAATTCATTGTATGTAGGAAGAAATCCAATATTCCTGGTCTCTCCCCTTTCTCACAATATGAACATGTGAAAGATGAAATGGCCTTGAAAGTTTGGGAGACAAACCTACAAGAAAGAAAGAAACTTGCTAGGGAGGAAAAGGAGGCTTGTCTGGATACCCTGTTTGCTGTAGAGTCAACATTAGTTGAATTCAAAGGTAATGATATATTTGAGACACTCGAGCAAATTGACATAGAAAATAATAAAGAAATCTCTAGAAAGAATAAGAAAAGTATACAATCTATCATCCAACAGATGAACCAGATTTATTTGCTCAAGATCCACGAGTTGTTGCTAAAACCTAGTTTGAAAACAAATCTCAGTTCCAAATGCAATATGACAATATCTACTTTCTTGGTATTATAATTTAATATCTATTTTCCTAATGCAATATGACAATATCTGTTATCTTGGTATTATAATTTCCCCATGGGCACCTAACTCTTCATTTATAGAACTTATGATTTTTTTTAAAGTTATAAATTATGTTATTATAATTTCTCCATGACCACTTAACTATTCAACCTTAGTAGGAGGTTGACAAGGTCAAGTATGACTATGTCCATGTACAGGGACAGGCCTGAATTTAGGCATGTACTTGTACATGGACAGGGTCATATTCATCCCTATCAACCTCCTTTCTAAGTTTGTGGGTTCATTGCCAATGTTGAATACAAAATTCCCAAATCCATTTAGGCTTAGCAATTAATTAATGTAGCAAATTGTCCCTGTTCAATTGAATACTTATACATCCAATTTGGAAATCCTAAGGTTAGTTATGAACTATAATGGCCTCTTTAAGCATAATTGTACATTAAATTTATTTCTAACTCTATAAATTCAACATTAAATTTGTACATTAAATTTATTTCTAACTCTATAAATTCAACATTAAATTTATGTCTAGGTAATTAGTTTAGTTTGCTTTGTAGTTTTTTTAGTTTTAATTTGTTTTACATTTTTAGAAGGTTGACAGGGCCGAGTACGGCCCTGTCCATGTACATGGATGTATTCGGCCCTGTCAACCCTGTCAACCTTAGGAGGAGGTTGACAGGGCTGAATATGATCTTGTCCATGTACAGGGACATGCCTGAATTTGGGCATGTACCTCTACATGGACATGGCTGTATTCAGACATGTAAACCTTAGGAGGAGGTTGACAGGGCCAAATACGATCCTATCCATGTACACGAACATTCCTAAATTCAGGCCTATCCCTGTACATGGACATGGTTGTATTTTTCCCTATCAACCTTAGGAGGAGGTTGACAGGGCCGAATATGGCCCTGTCCATGTATAAACAGTCCATGTTCAATTCAATACTTATACATTCAGTTTGGGAATCCTAAGGTTAGTTATGAGTTATAATGGACTCTTTAAGCATAAATGTACATTAAATTTATTTCAAACTGTATAAATTCAACATTAAAATTGTACATTAAATTTATTCCTAACTATATAAATTCAACATTAAATTTATATCCAGGTAACGTTTTTAGTTTGTTTTACAGTTTTAGAAGGTTGACGGTTGACAGGGTCAAATACAGCCTTGTCCATGTATAGGTATAGGACCAAATTTGGGCTTGTCCCTGTACATGGACAAGGTCGTATTTGGCCCTGTCAACCTCCTTTCTAAGTTGGTGGGTTAATTTCCAATGTTGAATACAGAATTCCCAAATCCATTTAGGCCTCATAATTAATTAATGTAGCAAAGAGCCCCTATTCAATTAAATACTTATACATTAAGTTTGGAAATCTGAAGGTTAGTTATGAATTATAATGGCCTCTTTAAGCATAACTGTACATTAAATTTATTTCTAACTATATAAATTCAACAATAAATTTATTTTTTATTGCCTAAAGCAATGGGAAAATTATTAAGAAACCCATTATCTAAAACAAGGGCACACATTTTGTGGGTGTTTTATAGGCTAAAGCAATGAGAAAATTATAGGAGTTACAGACATAGAGAATTTGAGACTATATTTAATATAAGTATAAACCATGCTCATGCTCCTTTAAATAAATTCCAAACAAGGTAGGAAAAAGTGTATATTTAGGAGAATGATCATGCTCATTTAAATAAGTTCCAAACAAAGTAGGAAAAAGTGCAGATTTAGGAGAATTCTCATACTCCTTTAAATAAGTTTCAAACAAGGTAGGAAAAAGTGTAGATTAAGGAATTAAGGAAATAATTCATTTGTTTTAAGATTTTATTTCTATGGTAGAATTGGGGCTTGTCCCATTGCATGGACATGGCCAAATTTGACTATGTTCACGCACAAGGACATGCATGAATAAGGGCATGTCCCTATGCATGGATATGGATGAATTTGACTATGTCCATGCACATGGACAAGCCCTTATTCAACATTGTCCATGCATAGGGAAAAACTTGCATTCGGTCTTATCCATGCACAGGGACATGCCCAAATTCGGGTGTGTCCTTGTCCATGGATAGGGTCGAATTCTGCCATGTCCATGCACAGTGACATGCCCCAATTTGGGCCTATCCTTGTGCATGGACATGGATGAATTTGGTCATGTCCATGCATAGATACATGCATGAATTTGGGCTTGTCCTTGTGCATGGACATGGATAAATTTGGCCCTTTCCATGTACAGGGACAAGACAACTTTGCATAGTGACCTATCGCCCTCAATTTTGTTCATACACTAGATTAAGTTAAATTTAATACAGGTTGGAAATTACAATTTAGATTTATGTTTGTAATTTTGTGCATTTTCAACATTCAATTACTTTAGAAATTAATTTACTGTAGAAAATTTTCCTTCGATATTTGTTTTGAGTCTTAAAAATGTCATTTTCCATTCCAAGTAGACTCATTTACTTAGTTTTTCTGTACTTTGGAAATTGATTTGGATTTTTTGTTTTACATTTTATGAATTGATATCATTGAATATGAGTCAAAAATTTACATTTCTAGATAACGTTTGAGTCTGAAAAACAAATTTCTCGGTCTTACCTTCAGATCATTTAATAGACTGTTGCATTCTATAAAAAATTCTATTGAATTCCTTTATAAATTTCTGCATTTTTCACTCATATTTTATGAAAAAAAATTATATTTCAGATTGTAATTGTGCATTTATTTTTGAATTCCATACTTTACTTTTTCTTAAAATTCACTCTTTCTTTGCAAATATGAATGTAACTTACTTCACACATCACATAAATTCAAATATGAAAACTTTGATTAGTGTGGGTTTTTGGTTTTTGGTTTATTTTGTTTCTTGGTTAAGTACCAAGTTGAGATAATGTGTGACCCTTTTTTCTCCCGGGATGGTCCATGAGACCTAGGAGTAGTTAAGAAGGGCATGATCACATTATTGATATTCCTCGTATTATGGGATAATAAAATATTATAAGTTAATATCATGAGAATCATGTGGACATTCTTCCATTAAAGAAGAACTTAATTGTTGACCTTGTCTTCAAATTATCATTGCTTGAGTTACGCCCCCCTTAATTGTTGTGTGGGTTTTTGGTTTTGTTCTTTGTTTTTACCTAAATAAAGTTAGCTACCTTGACTTTGGAAGAATTTAATTGTTGACTTTGTCTTGAAACCACCTTTTTTTGAGTTACGCCCCCCTTAATTGTTGTGTGGTTTTTTGGTTTTGTCTTTTGCTTCTTCCTAAAGAAAGTTAGTTACCTTGAATTTGGATCCCCTCTCTTGACTTGTTTTTTTCTTGTTGATTTTTATGATTTAACAATTAGTATTTTATGTTATAAAATATTATTTGTTTAAATTATTTAATTTTTTTGTTGAGTGGCTGCGACCCATCTAGGATAGTTCTTCTTGGCGTATTAGGCCACCGTGGGATAACCTATCCAACCTATTGTTGTCGTTGACCCCTAAGGGTCTTTTCCATCTTTTAGTTGATCTCTTATTGGTTGTTGTTTGAGGATTCTGGTTCTCCTGGCTGGTTTCACCCTCCTCACTTTTTTGTTGGTGTCTCCCTCCTCATCTTCTTGCTAATGCCACCCTGTGTATGTTTCCATTCTCTTCTGTTGTTGGTGCCACCTGTGTATGTTGTTGGTTATTCTATTGATATTTTACCCTAAAATTTCTTCTTGAAAATTTGTTCCAAGTGTCATGATGAGATCTTCCCTGGGGGTTTGATCAATGATCCCTTGAAGATTTTTATGTGCATATATCTAAGAAGATAGCAACAACATATCATATAATATTGTTTCTTGTTTTTTTTTTAAGTAAATATTTTGTTAGTGATTTTTTTTTGAGTNATTTTTTTTAGTTAGCTATATTTTTTGCCCTTAAATTTTAACATGTTACACATAGATTATCTTAAAAATTACCTTCTACTATTTATACAGATATAGATGATCTTCTACATGTCACATTTTTTTATATTTAAATATTTTCATGTTCATTATATATAACATCATAGTAAAAAATGTTGTTCTAGTTTTTTCAATATATGTCTGTGATGCTTTGAAGTTGTTATAAATGATTAAATGTTTGTGTTATAAATAAAATATTTCCTTTTAATGTTTCTATAACTTATGAAATTTCATATTGATGAATTTTCAAAGGATAAATATCAAGGCAATATGTCGAGACATGAGTCTCCAAACATTCCTTGCAAATGCTCTAGGATATCCCATGAAGGTAGAGGAGGAACCCCTTCTTCGAATGAGACTCTGAGTGACCAACGAGAATATAGTCAAGGAAGGATATTATCAAATGAGTCTGTGAATATATCATCTCGAGAATGTGCTAAAAATATTTCTATGGATGCAACTTTCTTAGATAGGTTGCACATTAATACTCCAACACCAGAGAATGTAGGGAATACATCGGGACAAAAAAATATGTTTGGTAATTTTCTTTGATTTTTTATTTTCGTGTATTTATGTTTATGTATAATATATGTGTGTGTGTGTGTGTGTGTGTGTTTTAATTTTCTTACGTTAAATTATGTTGTTAAATGTTGTAATTACTTTCAAATGTGTATGTGTAGACAATGAGTTTAATGCGAGGGAAGATAATGAAAGAGATAGTGGGTATAATGAAGATTCTAATGTTGGTGAAGGTGGATTTATGAGGCATTATCAAGAGACAAAATATTACATGCCTACGCCCATATATCCTTCAGATGTTGGTGATGATCTTCCTTGGGAAGGGATTACTGAAGGAATGACCCTCGAGTGATTCTCAGGTGTTAAAAAAAGGTTGGAAAATGATTTGAGGAGCCTCGATCTCTCTCTCTCAAGTAAACAAAGCATGGCGATTGTTTTTCATTCATTGCAAAACTTTATGGATGCATATCAAAAGATGGGTCCAACGATTGACAGTTTTATCGATTTGATGAGGAGATGAAAGTTGGAGGTGATGGGCCTTGATAAATGGGATGTAGTAAAAAGTAGAGTTTCAAAAGAAAATGCAATTTATATGTTCAATTTAAAAGATGGGCCAAGCGAAATATGTTGAAGGTGCAATATTTTAAGCACCCCAATGTAACGACCTCCTCGTTACGACAACAACTCTGAGAACAGGTGCAATTTTTTTTTTTTGTTTAAGGTGTATGCGTGCATGTAGAAGTAACAAACACACTTGACTCTACGTTGCCACTCGACAACCAAAAAGATGCAACCACGATGTTCAGCACAAGAAGACTGACGACACANAAGAATACTGAAGGCACACAACGAGTAACTGCAACAATATACGACCATAGGCATAAGGCGCACAACACAAACATTAAGACATACTGGGGGTGCACAGTAAGAACACAGAGGGAAGAATCCATGGTGTTAGGGTTACTATTTCTGCACAGGAAAGCAGGGCATTTAGTCTTATGTCTTCTCGAAAGAAGATTAGACAGGCTCCTGGCCGACTGCTCAGGCAGAAACTAGTAACCCGACCTAGAACAAGAAGCAAGCAAGACGAACAAAATAGGATGACCCCAACATATACCAGTGACAACAAGCAATAAACACCCCTAGACATAAGGCATACAACTAGCAGCTATAAGCAGAAAACGACACCAGGTGTTAAGTATAGTACAATCACAGATGGAAGAATCCAACAATAGAGTTTACTATTTCTGCACAGAAAAGCACGGCTTTTAGTCTTATGTCTTCTCGAAAGAAGATTAGACAGGCTCTTAGATGACTGCTCAGGCAGAAACTAGTAATCTCTGTCAGGTGTGTCGAAAGAGTGGAAACCCTGCCTTTAAAGGGCCTGAGACTCTTGATACGACACTGGATTCTTTACACAGAAAAATCACACACACAGACATGTCTCCTAAGGCTACCAGGGGGTGACTATATCCCGCCCGACACAAGCAGACTAGGCAAAAGAACGATCCTGTCCAAGTACAACAACAACTCAAGACACCCACTAACTCTACGGACGCGCATGTCCGAAGGACTCCGACAATGACCAAACAATGTTT